>OZ038381.1:2755117-2837511 GCA_964036045.1 Eutreptiella sp. 'Long Island Sound 2002' | reverse complement strand
GATTTTACAAGGGGTTAAACTAACAATTCAACCCCTTGGGGTAGGGTACGCGAATAGCCCCAAAATGGCCAAAATGGGGGGGTATGTGGCGTTTTCCCCTATATACGCCTGCCTGGCTTTGATCTAACAACCTCTGCGAGGTGATTCTATTGCCTTCGGCAAGTCCACCTCGCAGAGAATCTACCGCGAGCAACACACACCCAAAATAGGGTGGAAACTACATAAATACCGGCTGACAATGCTTTACATACCTTGGATGATCATTTTAGGTGATCACGGTATCAAAAAAACAAGTTTCGAAAACTTCCATTTTTGAGGTGCCCAGGGTGACAAACTGCATCAGCAGGTTGTGTACCAATCCCTTGGGAGACCCCCCCCCCTTGGACCTAATACCCAAATCGGGTGAAAAACACGTAAATACGGCCTAAAACATGCTTTACATAGCTTGGATGGTCATTTTAGGTGATCACAATATCAAAAAAACAGGTTTCAAAAACTTCGATTTTGAGCTGTCCGGGTGAAAAACTGCATAAGCAGGTTGTGCACCCGTCCCTTGGGAGCCCCCCCCCCCCCCCCCCCCCGACCTGATACCCAAATAGGGTGAAAAACACGTAAATACGCCCTAAGACATGCTTTACATACCTTGGAGGGTCATTTTGAGTGATCACAATATCAAAAAAACAGGTTTCGAAAACTTCTATTTTTGAGCTGTCCGGGGTGAAAAACTGCATAAGCAGGTTGTGTACCAATCCCTTGGGAGCCCCCCCCCCCCCCCCCCCCCGACCTAATACCCAAATAGGGTGAAAAACACGTAAATACGGCCTAAAACATGCTTTACATACCTTGGAGGGTCATTTTAGGTGATCACAATATCAAAAAAACAGGTTTCGAAAACTTCGATTTTTGAGCTGCCCGGGGTGAAAAACTGCATAAGCAGGTTGTGTACCAATCCCTTGGGAGACCCCCCCCCCCCCGACCTAATACCCGAATAGGGTGAAAAACACGTAAATACGGCCTAAAACATGCTTTACATACCTTGGATGGTCATTTTAGGTGATCACAATATCAAAAAAACAGGTTTCGAAAACTTCGATTTTTGAGCTGTCCGGGTTGAAAAACTGCATTAGCAGGTTGTGCACCCGTCCCTTGGGAGACCCAGCCCCCCCCCCCCCCCCCCCCCCGGACCTAACACCCAAATAGGGTGAAAATATGTACGTACGGCCTAAAACATGCTTTACATACCTTGGATGGTCATTTTAGGTGATCACAATATCAAAAAAACAGGTTTCGAAAACTTCTATTTTTCAGCTGTCCGGGTGAAAAACTGCATAAGCAGGTTGTGCACCCGTCCCTTGGGAGCCCCCCCCCCCCCCCTCGGACCTAACACCCAAATAGGGTGAAAAACACGTAAATACGGCCTAAAACATGCTTTGCATAGCTTGAAATGTCATTTTGGGTGGTGACAATATCAAACAAACAAGTTTCGAAAACTTCGATTTTTGAGGTGCCCAGGTTGAAAAACTGCATAAGCAGGTTGTGTACTGGCCCATTCACTAGGCCATTATTGGTGGAAACAGTCATTTCGCGTCTTTGGCACGGGTTGTGGACGGCCCCAGGCAAGGCTAGAGACTGCAAAAAACGTCCTTCCGTATCCTAGTAGGCATATACTGTCACAACATCCCCACTTGCACCCCTAAGAGTAGGTACCACGGGGTCACCGAGGTCGACGAACATAGCAAAAATGGCTGAAAAGTGCATAAACTGCATAAGCGCTCGTCCCACTCCGCCCCATACAAACCCCATAGAGTCGGGACCCGGAAAAACTTTTTCGGCTCAAAATCGAAAAAAACCAAAAGATTCATGATTTTCGACCCAAAAAAAGGGGGGTCATTTTTTTACCCCCCCCCCCCGCCCCCCCCACCCCCCCCCCCCTCCCTCAAAACCTGAAAAAAGTGGGTTTCAAGTGGGGGGGGTCTGGGGGGGGTCCGGACCAAAAACTCATTGGGGGATGCGATTATTGGACAAAATAATGATTTTACAAGGGGTTAAACTAACAATTCAACCCCTTGGGGTAGGGTACGCGAATAGCCCCAAAATGGCCAAAATGGGGGGGTATGTGGCGTTTTCCCCTATATACGCCTGCCTGGCTTTGATCTAACAACCTCTGCGAGGTGATTCTATTGCCTTCGGCAAGTCCACCTCGCAGAGAATCTACCGCGAGCAACACACACCCAAAATAGGGTGGAAACTACATAAATACCGGCTGACAATGCTTTACATACCTTGGATGATCATTTTAGGTGATCACGGTATCAAAAAAAACAAGTTTCGAAAACTTCCATTTTTGAGGTGCCCAGGGTGACAAACTGCATCAGCAGGTTGTGTACCAATCCCTTGGGAGACCCCCCCCCCCTTGGACCTAATACCCAAATCGGGTGAAAAACACGTAAATACGGCCTAAAACATGCTTTACATAGCTTGGATGGTCATTTTAGGTGATCACAATATCAAAAAAACAGGTTTCAAAAACTTCGATTTTTGAGCTGTCCGGGGTGAAAAACTGCATAAGCAGGTTGTGCACCCGTCCCTTGGGAGCCCCCCCCCCCCCCCCCCCCCCGACCTGATACCCAAATAGGGTGAAAAACACGTAAATACGGCCTAAAACATGCTTTACATAGCTTGGATGGTCATTTTAGGTGGTCACAATATCAAAAAAACAAGTTTCGAAAACTTCCATTTTTGAGCTGTCCGGGTCGAAAAACTGCATAAGCAGGTTGTGCACCCGTGCCTTGGGAGACACCCCCCCCCCGGACCCAACACCCAAATAGGATGAAAAACACGTAAATACGGCCTAAAATATGCTTTGCATAGCTTGAAATGTCATTTTGGGTGGTCACAATATCAAAAAAAAAAAAGTTTCAAAAACTTCCATTTTTGAGCTGTCCGGGGTGAAAAACTGCATAAGCAGGTTGTGCACCCGTCCCTTGGGAGACCCCCCCCCCCGGACCTAATACCCAAATCGGGTGAAAAACACGTAAATACGGCCTAAAACATGCTTTACATAGCTTGGATGGTCATTTTTAGGTGATCACGATGTCAAAAAAGTAAGTTTCGGAAACTTCGATTTTTGAGCTGCCCAGGTTGAAAAACTGCATAAGCAGGTTGTGTACCAGCCCATTCACTAAGCCATTATTGGTGGAAAGAGCCATTTTGCGTTTTTGGCACGGGTTGTGAACGGCCCTAAGCAAGGCTAGAGACTGCAAAAAACGTCCTTCCGTATACTAGGAGGCAGATACTGTCACAACATCCCCACTCACACCCCTCAAAGTGGATACCACGGGGTCACCGAGGTCGCCAAAAGCGCCAACATAGCAAAAATGGCTGAAAAAGTGCATAAACTGCATAAGCGCTCGTCCCACTCCGCCCCATACAAACCCTATGGAGTCGGGACCCGGAAACACTTTTTCGGCTCAAAATCAAAAAAAACCAAAAGATTCATGATTTTCGACCCAAAAAATGGGGGGGTCATTTTTTGACCCCCCCCCCACCCCCCCCCCACCCCCCACCCCCCTCCTTGAAAACCTCAAAAAAGTGGGTTTCAAGTGGGGGGGGTCTGGGGGGGTCCGGACCAAAAACTCATTGGGGGATGCGTTTATTGGACAAAATAATGATTTTACAAGGGGTTAAACCAACAATTCAACCCCTTGGGGTAGGGTACGCGAATAGGCCCAAAAAGGCCAAAATGGGGGGGTATGTGGCGTTTTCCCCATATACGCCTGCCTGGCTTTGATCTAACAACCTCTGCGAGGTGATTTTTGAAAACTTCGATTTTTGTGCTACCTCGGGTGAAAAACTGCATAAGCAGGTTGTGTACCAATCCCTTGGGAGACCCCCCCCCCCTTGGACCTAATACCAAATAGGGTGAAAAACATGTGCATACGGCCTAAAACATGCTTTACATACCTTGGATGGTCATTTTAGGTGATCATAATATCAAAAAAACAAGTTTCGAAAACTTTGATTCTTGTGCTACCTCGGGTGAAAAACTGCATAAGCAGGTTGTGTACCAATCCCTTGGGAGACCCCCCCCCCCTGACCTAATACCCAAATAGGGTGAAAAACATGTGCATACGGCCTAAAACATGCTTTACATACCTTGGATGGTCATTTTAGGTGATCAGAATATCAAAAAACAAGTTTCGAAAACTTTGATTCTTGTGCTACCTCGGGTGAAAAACTGCATAAGCAGGTTGTGTACCAATCCCTTGGGAGACCCCCCCCCCCCCCGACCTAATACCCAAATCGGGTGAAAAACATGTAAATACGGCCTAAAACATGCCTTACATAGCTTGGATGGTCATTTTAGGTGATCACAATATCAAAAAAGTAAGTTTCGAAAACTTCGATTGTTGAGTTGTCCAAAGTGAAAAACTGCATGAAGCAGGTTGTGTACCAATCCTTTGGGAGACCCCCCCCCACGTGCGCCCAATACCCAAATAGGGTGAAAAAAACGTAAATACGGCCTACAACATGCTTTACATACCTTGGATGGTCATTTTGGGTGGTCACAATATCAAAAACACAAGTTTTGAAAACTTCGATTTTTGAGCTGTCCGGGTCGAAAAACTGCATGAGCAGGTTGTGTACCAATCCCTTGGGAGACCCCCCCCACCCACCCAATACCCAAATAGGGTGAAAAACACGTAAATACAGCCTAACACATGCCTTACATAGCTTGGATGGTCATTTTAGGTGATCACAATATCAAAAAAATCAGTTTCGAAAACTTCGATTTTTGAGCTGTGCAAAGTGAAAAACTGCATAAAGCAGGTTGTGTACCAATCCCTTGGGAGACCCCCCCACCCACCCAACACCCAAATAGGGTGAAAATCATGTAAATACGGCCTAAAACATGCTTTGCATACCTTGGATGGTCATTTTAGGTGGTCACAATATCAAAAAAGTAAGTTTCGAAAACCTCGATTTTTGAGCTGCCTGGGGTGAAAAACTGCATAAGCAGGTTGTGTACCGGCCCATTCACTAGGCCATTATTGGTAGAAACAGTCATTTCGCGTCTTTGGCACGCGTTGTGAACGGCCCTAGGCAAAGCTACAGACTGCAAAAAACGTCCTTCCGTATCCTAGTAGGCATATACTGTCACAACATCCCCACTCGCACCCCTCAGAGTGGGTACCACGGGGTCACCGAGATCGCCAAAACCCCCAACATACCAAAAATGGCTGAAAAGTGCATAAACTGCATCAGCGCTCGTCCCACTCCGCCCCATACAAACCCTATGGAGTCGGGACCCGGAAACACTTTTTCGGCTCAAAATCGAAAAAAACCAAAAGATTCATGATTTTCGACCCAAAAAAAGGGGGGGTCATTTTTTGACCCCCCCCCCCCACCCCCCCACCCCCCCCCCTCCCTCAAAACCTGAAAAAAGTGGGTTTCAAGTGGGGGGGGTCTGGGGGGGGTCCGGACCAAAAAATCATTGGGGGATGCGTTTATTGGACAAAATAATGATTTTACAAGGGGTTAAACTAACAATTCAACCCCTTGGGGTAGGGTACGCGAATAGGCCCAAAATGGGGGGGTATGTGGCGTTTTCCCCATATATACGCCTGCCTGGCTTTGATCTAACAACCTCTGCGAGGTGATTCTATTGCCTTCGGCAAGTCCACCTCGCAGAGAATCTACCGCGAGCAACACACACCCAAAATAGGGTGGAAACTACATAAATTACCGGCTAAAACATGCTTTACATACCTTGGATGATCATTTTAGGTGATCACGGTATTAAAAAAACAAGTTTCGAAAACTCCGATTTTTGAGCTGCCCAGGGTGACAAACTGCATAAGCAGGTTGTGTACCAATCCCTTGGGAGACCCCTCCCCCCCTTGGACCTAATACCCAAATCGGGTGAAAAACACGTAAATACGTCCTAAAACATGCTTTACATACCTTGGATGGTCATTTTAGGTGATCACAATATCACAAAAACAAGTTTCAAAAACTTCCATTTTTGAGCTGTCCGGGGTGAAGAACTGCATAAGCAGGTTGTGCACCCGTCCCTTGGGAGCCCCCCCCCCCCCCCCCCGACCTAACACCCAAAAAGGGTGAAAAACACGTAAATACGGCCTAAAACCTGCTTTGCATAGCTTGAAATGTCATTTTGGTTGGTCACAATATCAAAAAAACAAGTTTCGAAAACTTCGATTTTTGAGCTGTCCGGGTTGAAAAACTGCATTAGCAGGTTGTGTACCTCCCCATTCACTAGGCCATTATTGGTGGAAACAGTCGTTTCGCGTCTTTGGCACGGGTTGTGGACGGCCCCAGGCAAGGCTAGAGACTGCAAAAAACGTCCTTCCGTATCCTAGTAGGCATATACTGTCACAACATCCCCACTCGCACCCCTCAGAGTAGGTACCACGGGGTCACCGAGGTCGACGAACATAGCAAAAATGGCTGAAAAGTGCATAAACTGCATCAGCGCTCGTCCCACTCCGCCCCATACAAACCCCATAGAGTCGGGACCCGGAAAAACTTTTTCGGCTCAAAATCGAAAAAAACCAAAAGATTCATGATTTTCGACCCAAAAAAAGGGGGGGTCATTTTTTGACCCCCCCCCCCACCCCCCCCCCCTCCCTCAAAACCTGAAAAAAGTGGGTTTCAAGTGGGGGGGGTCTGGGGGGGTCCGGACCAAAAACTCATTGGGGGATGCGATTATTGGACAAAATAATGATTTTACAAGGGGTTAAACTAACAATTCAACCCCTTGGGGTAGGGTACGCGAATAGCCACAAAATGGCCAAAATGGGGGGGTATGTGGCGTTTTCCCCTATATACGCCTGCCTGGCTTTGATCTAACAACCTCTGCGAGGTGATTTCCATTTTTGAGCTGCCGAGGCGGGAAAACTGCATAAGCAGGTTGTGCCCCATACCCCTTGGGAGACCCCCCCCCAACACCCAAATAGGGTGAAAAACACATAAAAGGGGGCTAAAACATGCTTTACATAGCATATTTCATCATTGTAAGTGGTCACAATATAAAAAAAAAGTTTTGCAAAATTTTTTCCATTTTTGACCTGTAGAGGGTGGAAAACTGCTCAAGCAGTTTGTGCACACACCAAAGGCCATTGAACCACCAACAAACAGCAATTTTGAAGCTTTTGGGGGGCCCATGGCGCGGGCTATATGGGCTTGGCGTGGGTCCCCATGGGTGCTCAAGTACCCGTATTATCACTAAATCATCACCCAAACCCATCCCAGGGGCGACAGAAGGGTTTCGGAAAAAGGCGAATTTCGGAAATCTTGCAGGTGTCACTAAACACCTTACACAACGGCAATTTCGGGGCTTTTCGGGGGCCCATGGCTCGGGCTATATGGGCTTGGCGGCCACTATTTAGGTCCCCATGGGTGCTCAAGTACTCGTATTGTCACTAAATCATCACCCAAACCCATCCCAGGGGCGACAGAAGGGTTTCCGAAAAAGTCGAATTTTGGAAATCTTGCAGGTGTCACTAAACAGCCTATCCGGCGTGAAAACGGCACAGTCCTCACCGGCAAGGGGCCATATGGGGGGGGCCGACTGGGGGTACCTGGAGTTGGGACCTGGGACCCCCGCCATGGGTTAGGGGGTCCATATACAAGAAGAAAGTTCTTCAGGACCCAGGTCCAAATACACACACAGCGGCCACAATACGCAAAGAAGTTTTGCCCCCCCCCCCCACCCCCACCCCCACCCCCCCCCTCAAAAAAGGGTACCCCGGTGCGGGGGGGTACGGGGGTCAAAATCGAAAAAATTCATTCGGGGATCATTTTTGGTCCTAAAATGATGATTTTACAGGGGGTTAAACGTTAGAAACCATACATTGGGGTATGCTACGCGAACGACCCCAAAAAAGGGGGGTATACGACGCTCGCGCCTGCGCTTGATCTAACAACCTCTCTTCGAGGTGATTCTGGGTTCAATCCGTGCATGCTTCGAGGCATCAATCGATGCAGGCACTTACACAAGTTGCCGCTCAGCTACTAAGGGAAAACTGGTCTATTGTAGAGGACCTGTTCCGGGCCGCTGCAGCCACCGTGCATCACCTCAAAAATTACATCCATCCCTGCCCCCCCCGCCCCTTCTAATTTTTCCCCCACAGGTGTGGAATGCCACTCCCCAGCGCGCCGCAGCCCTGCTTGTGGTCCTGCTCCCTCCTTGGTCCCCCCCTTGTACGTCGCTGACCACTCCCCCTAAACTAAATAGGGACAGCAGTGTTCTCTGCCCCTATGCGCATAGCGACCAACTGGGCCTGAATGTCATCCCCCTCTCCCTCCCTGTCGCTGATAGTGTATGAAATGCAACCCGCTGGTTCGTCTCACCCTTCAATCTTCACACCGCTGTCTTTTTCAGCCTACAGTCATTGTGCCTCATCACAGCCCTTCCTCTGCCATCATGTGATCCTGCAGAACCTTCTGCCATTGTGATCAGCGGTGGAATAGCGCCCACCCTAGCAAAGAAATGGGTACTTCAACGCCGCCAAACATTTGGTTTTCCTGGCGTCCATTGGGCCTCCTGGCTACCCCTGAAGGGCACTAGGCGCATGTTGGGGCTCCGCTGGCTCTGGAGAAATGTGCGGTGGGAGGGATGTGCCCCCCCCGCCCCCCCCCCCCCCCCCCCCGGGAAAAGACAGTCAACCTGTGCCCCCTGTGTGGCACGTGCCATGGCAGCACAGCCCAACTGCAACTCATCCAATGTCCCGCCTGGAAGCCGGAAGCCAGAAAGAGAAAGAAAGCCTGGCTCAGTAGCTGGGGGAACTGGACGGAATATGCCACTAGCTCCAATACGGCTCTGGAGGCGGATTCCGGCTCGACGGCTCACCTGGTCCATTTGACGAGCTGCTGGCTGCTGGATTAGAGGGGCAATTCCGTGAGTCATGGCCACTTTTGTGGCAGTGTCAGCAGATGTTTGGCGCATACAGCTGTCGCGAAGCATTCGGCGCTGCCATGGGTCGGGGAGGTAGCAACTGTTGGGGACTATACTTGAAGATGTTGAATTTGACGAAACCACACCAACTGCTCAGTGATCAAGTTCCCGTTGTCAAGAGCAGTAAACACACAATTGTCAACAAACAGACGTGCACAACGCCAAGTTTGGATGTCAATTCCTCGTCAGCTGGTCATCAAACAAGACAAAGCATGTTCAACGCCAGTAGGCGCCTTTCTGCAGTACAGGGCGAGAGGAGGAGGCACATCCTGCACCCGTTCATGAAGGTCTCCAGCCCTCGGCAGCCGCGCAGAGCGCTAAGCCGAGGGCCTGCAAAGGACAGACACAGATGTTAAGATGGTTCAGTACTGGGCTGTGGAAATGTTTCGGAGCCCTCACCTCCATGTCCCTGCACTACTTTCACCGCCCTCCGAGGTTTGTTGAATCGTCAGTTCAACAAGGGGAAGAAAGAGAGAAAGAATGAAGCCAGGAATGCACCATCATTGGTGCACTACATACACACACACACACACACACACACACACACACTGCGTGAGGCGATCAAGCGCACAGCGGAGGCAGAGCACTGACCGTACAAACAACTCGTCAGGCCCATGCCAATGCAAGTCACCAAGGCATGGCACCCTTCTCACAGACAGCGACAGGGAAGGTGCAACGGGGATCAACCGTTGTAACCTGCCTTGCATCCATCAGTGGTCGTGATCCGCGAGGAGAAAGGGTCACAAATGCCCCTGGCAGCAGCGCTTACATGCCCCTGAACCTGTTCTTGTGAGGTCCGTTTGGATCGCTGGGGCGTGTCGCTATCTTTGCCCACTTGTCTACCTCATCATTGCGCAATATTGCCTCATGATCATCCGGGCTCGTGGCTTCGGACAGGCTACGGTGGCTGGGGATCCAAGAATAGGGCACTGGTCGAGCACCCGGATGTTCAGTAACCTGTTGTCGTAGATCCATATCCACACACTCCTGGTGGGGAGGTCTGGTGCCCAGCGCACGACTGCCTGGTTGTCCATGGTGAGTGTGTCGCCAGGCTCAGCAAGGCTTGGCGCTGTTACAAGCGCCACACCCTGCAGTTCGCCTCTGTATGAGGTCTGCGGGCCTGTTACACAGGCAATGATAATAAGCGGCCCACAGGACAGCGCAACACCAGCTTTGTCCATCTGTCCTTCTAATGAGGGAACTTCCAGCTTGCTACCATCACTGTACCAGGCTGTCCCCTCTTTTGGTTTTCCATTGGTATAGCATTGATGACAAGCAACAGTAGTAGGAGAGAATCCAGCCGGAATGGTACCTTCATCCTGTATGTACGGCAGTGGTCTATGCTTTTCGGGGGAGGGGGGGGGCTGGGGAGAGCAATGGTCGGCCAGTGAAACATCGATCCGAAAGAGATCAATACCTAAGTCCTGATAGAGTACACAGGGGCATGAAAAACAGCCATGCCACGTGGTGTGTTGTGTGGGGAAAACACAGTCAGCGTATAGCGTGGTGCACTCCTTCGGCCTAAATGTACGCGTGTCTGTAGTTCTTGTGTGGCTTCCACCTGAAGGAGCCAGGATAGAGCTGCAAGAAAAGAAAGAGGTGTGGTCCATTGTGCGCGGAGGTTCACATTGCGGGGGGGGGGGGGGGCATGAGCAACGGATACTGAGCTCGCATATACCACCGTGACACAGGCATATGGTCATCGCCATCATTCATTGTACATTGTTTTGACTTGCTGGCCTGTCAAGACCGAAGCCTGAGAAGCACCAGCCGGTTGCATAGCATACAATAACAGCACCCGAGGGGGGGGGGGGGGGGCTTTCTAGACCTGGTGACCAAGGCCCTAAAATGGCGCCGGGCTTGCCGCCTGGATGGAAGTGGGACAAGCTGCTGGCAGCCAATTTGTTGCACTGGTCCAACTGTTAGACATTATCATCATGAGGAGAACAACCGCCTTAGTGCAGCCCCTTATGCCTCACATACGCCACCTTCATTTCTCGGGCCATCTTTTTGACGGTGATGTCTTTCCCAAAGACACAATGGGCGCCAGCGGCCGTGTACTCTTCCCTGTCATCGTCCTCATCATTCGCTGAGCGGATGCAGATCAGTCCCCTGTATCTGGCCTCCAAGAGCTGTTTCACGAGCTCCGTCCCCTTGATGGTTACGGTGCCATAATCTAGATTCTGGTCCATGATCACGATGTCGCTAAGTAGGATCGCTTCGTCCAAGAATGACTTCCATGACAAAGGGGTCTCCCCAAACACGCGAACGTACTCAGTGTTGGCCTCACACGGCAAAAGGGATTCGAGCATATGCCGTGCACCTTCGGAATCATCGATGCAGTGGATGTGGAGGTCTGCAGGAAAAACCGCCAACTCGGCGGCATACTTGTTGCCATCGTCCACATTAATTGGCTGCAAGGCTCCCCCTGTGTCGACGATCCCTCGGACCCTCAGCGTCACGTGGTTTCCTTGTTGCGTCAACGACATCGACAACCCATGGACTTCAGCAGCCAAGAAGGACTGGTTGAGGCCGATCTGATCTGACATTGGGTCTGGGCCATGCCGCGAGCCATCTTGCCTCCGCACAGAGGTAATGTAGTCATCGTCAATCATGGGTCGTGATGGGTTGGCCTTGTTGGTGACGCAAACCTCCAAGTGGACTTGGCTTTCCTGTTCTCCGTTGGTGGTGCCAGTGTTGATGCTCAATTGTACCTCCGGGTCCTCGGGGTGTCCATGTTTGAATGCGTTTGAAAGCGCGTTGTCAAGGATAAGCCCTAGCAAAATAGGGTCGATTTGCACCACGGACCCCGGAGCACTCAAGCGCACGAGGGTCCCGACCGCTTGGTCGCGGACAAACTGCAACAGCTGGATCGGCTTCAGATCGGGCACGTACGTGCCCGCGGCCAGGCGGAAGAAGACTTGCCGGTACCGGCACTTGTGCATGGCTTGCTGCATCAACGCGATGGCATCGTGCAACGGAGCGGCTACATTCTTGTCAGGCGCGGTGTTTTCGATGAATTTTGATACCTTTGCTGACGCGTCTAATATTTTGTTCTTCAGGGTATGGTTCAGAATGTTGTCGGCTGCTCTCGACTGGGCGGCAACGGCAACCACGGAGCGCTGGTGGAATGTCAAGTTGACCATCAGAGGGATGACCACGAGCAAAATTGGAAGACTCTTCAGCCCAAAATACACAGTGGGCTAAAGAAGCGCGCCGGTGAGGAACGGGACGAGTAAGAAGGCGGGTACTGTGGCCGCTGTAGCCAAAATGGATGACCAGGAGCATCCGACCTGCGCAAGCAAAATAAACTGAAGTGTAAACCGAAAATTGTTATATCCTAGCCTCTCAATGTACTGGGCTTTTTCAACATACGCGACCGGCTCTTGAAGAATCAATGGTAGCTCTGTTGTTGGCATCGAGAGCACCTCTGGATGTGCTGCGACAAGACTAGGCAGGTGCATTCGTAAAATGTCCTCTCGAGAATCGGCTGCCAACCGTAGCGAAAGACCACGGGCAAAGCTCATCAGCAAAGCCGCTATGGACGCAACCACCATAACGCGCCGTCGTGCACATGGCAAGCGGGCCACGAGCATGGCGCCAAGGGAGATGGTCAGCTGCAGCACATCTGGAATGTATCTTATGTACCCCTCGCTCAGCGCAGCATCCCTGCACAACTCGGCCACAGAGATTAAGAACCACACGATTCCCCAGATGTCAAGCGCAGAAGCCGCCGTGGCCAAACTCGCCTCGTGAAACTGTTCCTTGAGCTTCTTATCCTTCGTAGAGAACAGCCGCAAAAGTGATTTGTACCGCAACCAGAGCCTGGGGCTGCAAAACCGGCGTAGTGAGAGGAGGAGGGATGTAGATGGTCGATCATTGCCGGCGATCGCTCCAGGTCTCGGCTGTGCGTTCACATGGCCCTGCTCATGTGGGACCACAGAGACGATGGCCGACATCTTCAGTCAGACTGCAATGAACAAGAAGTGCTGTTCCCCCAATTGCAAGCCCTTGTCCTCACCACTACATCAGATTTCAATCTACCAACCCAGTACAACAAAAAACAACTTGTACACTGGCAGAAAAAAGGGGGCAGGCTGTGGATTAAGCTATGCCAAATTTCACTGATGCTTCGGATGCACAGAAAGCATGCACCTTGGGGGCCGTTGCTGATTTGGTTTTCTTCCATTGCACATGCACACAAGCTTGCTGTTTGCTGGTTGGGGCTGAAGAGGGTAACACGCAGTCTGCACAAAGACGTGAATTGGGCAGGGGAGAGGGGCCTTCTCCCCAGGGGGCATGCCACTGATCGAGTGCTGTTCTGGCCCCCTAAACATGTACAGCAAGAGCAGCATCCTCTTTTACGGGGTTGAACACAAAGCTCGATGGCAAGGATGTTCTTGTGCCAAACCTCACCGACCACATTTACTAAAAATCCTTTGGGAATAAATATGATAACTTGGCATTGTGCCTTTAATTACCAAGACTTCATGTAGGAAGCAATGAGGAGATTCCAAAATTTATGTGGCTTTGATGTGGAGCAATGGGATTGGCAGGGGGAATTCAATGACGCACTATCGTACGATAATATGTATCGGGGTGTTGATATGCGCGCACAAATCACAAAGAATGGCGGGGGTGCAGCTGTATGTGAGGTGAGTCTAATACAAAAGGTGCCAGTCAAAGGGGAATTGTGATTATGTCAACAGTGCATCAACCCTGATAGGCACGACAACATTTTCCGGTACGGTTAAACATACGGGCACCTCTTGATTCATATTCCAAGCGTATCATCCGTGCCCAATGGACTCAGGGTGGCCAATTTCTTCGTGCATGGTGACCTCACCCCTGCCGCTTGGGGGGTCCCCAACGCTTCAGAGCAGGGGGCACAATCAGCAACGGCCCCAAGGCTTCAAGGAGGGGGACAAAATCAGATGTGGCCCACAAGTGGGCAGATTGGCTACGTCACCCGTGCCGTCCACAGGGGCCCCAACGGCTGAGAGCGTGGGACAAAATCAGGAGCCGCCCACAAGTGGAGGGCTTGGCTACATAAGCCCTGCCATCTTTCGGGGTCCCCAGCGCCCGAGAGCGGGAGACAAAATCAGCACTGGCCAACAAGTGGGCGGAATGGCCGCGCAACCCCGCCGTCTTGGGAGTCCCCAACGCCTCAAAGCAGGGGACAATGTTAGAAGTGGCCCACAATGGGGCGGATTGGCTACGTAACCCCTGCCGGCTGGGGATTAAAGACCAATTAAGGGTTCACCAGCCAAAAAATTTGCCGTCGGGGGAACAAAAAAAAGTGCCAGCTTGGGGTTGGCCACCACAACAAATTCTATTGCCTTCGGCAGTGCACCTCAAAGAGAGGCTGACAGTCAGCCAAGCAGTCAGTTAGTCAGCCAAGCAGTCAGTCAGCCAGTCAGTCGGGCAAGCAAGTAGGCAGACAAAAATACCCACTTTCGGTTTTTTTTCAATGGCAGGCTTGGCTTCATGCAGTGGGGAGGATACATTCTGTTAGAACAAGCCACAGTCGAATGGTAATGCAGCCAACCACAGACTAGTAAGTAAGCGGTTCGAATCCCGCTTAGCCGACTGCCGGCCGCGTCACAAAACTTGCCGACCGGGAATCGAACCGCCGACCTACCCATCAGCGGCCGGCTGCATTACCATTCGACCGGTGCTTGCTCTGATGGTCACTATTCTACCCACTGCTTGGAGCCTTCCAATTAAACAATTCTATTCTATTACTCTATTGCCTGCATCCGGCTTAGGTTTGGGTGCACAGTTGGCAACTGTTGGTGTGCTGCTGCTGTACTTTTCACCGTGGGGAGAATTTGCGGGATGCCTGTGGTAAACGAGCATTCTGCACAACGGCCGTCCCAAGGGATTCCACACTGCACCCACTTTGCTGCGGCTATATTTTTTGTTGGTGCTGATCAGGATGAGCTGGCGTAGCCCACTCACTTCACAGTACTCGAGATGACCTCTCAGGATCAGGGTTCAGAGCTGTCCAGTGCTACGATGATATGACACACTGGTTGAAACGTGTCACACAAGGAAAGAAAAATTCTGGGTTCAATCCGTGCATGCTTCGAGGCATCAATCGATGCAGGCACTTACACAAGTTGCCGCTCAGCTACTAAGGGAAAACTGGTCTATTGTAGAGGACCTGTTCCGGGCCGCTGCAGCCACCGTGCATCACCTCAAAAATTACATCCATCCCTGCCCCCCCCCCCCCCCCCCCCTTCTAATTTTTCCCCCACAGGTGTGGAATGCCACTCCCCAGCGCGCCGCAACCCTGCTTGTGGTCCTGCTCCCTCCTTGGTCCCCCCCTTGTACGTCGCTGACCACTCCCCCTAAACTAAATAGGGACAGCAGTGTTCTCTGCCCCTATGCGCATAGCGACCAACTGTGCCTGAATGTCATCCCCCTCTCCCTCCCTGTTGCTGATAGTGTATGAAATGCAACCCGCTGGTTCGTCTCACCCTTCAATCTTCACACCGCTGTCTTTTTCAGCCTACAGTCATTGTGCCTCATCACAGCCCTTCCTCTGCCACCATGTGATCCTGCAGAACCTTCTGCCATTGTGATCAGCGGTGGAATAGCGCCCACCCTAGCAAAGAAATGGGTACTTCAACGCCGCCGAACATTTGGTTTTCCTGGCGTCCATTGGGCCTCCTGGCTACCCCTGAAGGGCACTAGGCGCATGTTGGGGCTCCGCTGGCTCTGGAGAAACGTGCGGTGGGAGGGATGCCCCCCCCCGCTATGGGATACAGATGCGTGTGCACGACCGGCGCTGTTCAGCACAAAGCAGAAGTGCAAAGCAAAAGTCAAAGAGGAAAGCTCTTCAGTGACATTTCATAGGCGCCTTTCGCTGCAGTGAACAAAGTACGTGGAGTACAAGCATTCTCTGCACCTAGTGTCCTACGACTATCAAGCTGGCATCGACAAAGATTCAACGTGTCTCAGCAGTAGCCCCCCTCCCCCGGTGAACTCCCCAGTCCACCCGTGGTTCAGAAGATAAGGAGGAACACAAACCTTGCAGAGCAGGCAGGTCGGTAGACCAGTCTGCACAAAATGGTGTGCAGGCACCAGAGTGGGTTAGGTGCCAGGAGGCGTAAGCAGACCGGTTCCAGAAGGCGGACCGGGACAGCCACGAGAGCAGGTCACCCACTGTGTCGAAGAACGACTGAGGCAGGCGGGGAGACGGAAAAACGACCCATCGAAGGGAGCTCGGCACATCCCACTCAGTTTTAGCCAAAATCCGGTGTATTGCTGAGGACATAGACGCACGCACTGCCACTGGCGGGTACCCAGATAGCACAGCAAGTTGCATCCAAGCCGCACAGGACAACAGGAACGCGCCCCAGGACCGCATAAAAGGGAGGGTGTTGGAGAGCGCTGAGAGGAAGACATTGGTGGTGCAAGGCATGGACACGGCCCAGTAACTTTGCAAGGGCACACCGAATTTGAAAGACCACTTATCACCGAGGGCATTGGGGTGGGCGTGGCTAAGCGTTCCCTCCGGTGACACAAAGATGGTGACACCCATGCAGCGGACGCGGTTAGTCATGCAGGAGCCCTGGCACAACGCGTCTGGGTTTTTATCCCTACAGGGACACAGCACACGCAGGTTCCATATGTCCTCCATAGCCATGCAGACAGGGTACATTGTGCTCTGGGGGGATGGGCCTTTGGCAGCAACCATGCACCATGCACCATGGCATAAATCAATGTGCCAGGCGGCGGGGTGGACAGCAACCAGTCATGCATATGCGAGGCACCTCGTAGTATTTGTAAGACAGGATGGGGCGTGTAGGGAAGGTAGGGGACCCGCGCTTCCACCATGGTAGCCCAGACACCGAGGTTTCCCGAGGCGAGTGCTGTTTTCACGCCCTGTGTGTAAAGTCGCAACAACTGATTATCGTGAGTGTCTGGTTGCCAGAGCGTTGAAAAACCGCGCTGGTGTGAGCGGAAGAAACAGTGAATGCGAAGTGTTTGCGTGGGGGAGAGACTGTTTACTGCATGTGCTGTTCCATAAAGTCCCCACCGCGTGCTGTGAAAGTCGGCAGCAGTCAAGAGCGTCATGTTGGCAGGGGCAGGACCTTGTGACACAGGATGCAAAAACCAAGTGTGTGAACCCGGGGGAGCACGATAGGAAGGGCTGTCCGTGGTGATGGCCAAGAAATGCAGGGCATCTGCAGGGACATTCCGCATGTCGTGCCAAGTTGCTTGCAGGGGCTCGTTCACAAGATCAAACAGAGCTACAGCATGGTACCATACATTAACCGCACGCAGTGCACAGAGTATAAAACGGGCCACGAATGCAGGAGGAAACGGGGCCACAGGGGGAGGTGGTTCTGACGAGGCCAACATCCACAGAGGGGTTTGCTGCTGCATGGCGCGTTGTGCGGTGCAGGTTCCTGTATGGGCACAGTGCAGGGGAGAATCATCATTCAGGGAGGAAGCAAGAAGGAACAGGCGCAATTGGGCAGATGACAAACCAAAAGACTGCTGCATGCTGGCAGGGGGGCGGTTTGGCAGCAGCAACGGCCTATACATCTGATGACAAAGGCGGGGGGCCTGAGAGGCAGCCTCCAGCAGATGTGTGGCAAAGGCCAGTTTGACTTTCAGCTTGGCCAGTACCCGTTGCGTGGCCAACAAGGCATCATCAACCGCATCACCCTCATCAGGTTCAGGGGACACTGGTTCTTCAAGCGCTGACCCGATGGCGGGAACACGGGAAACAGGAATTAGGTCATTGCAAGGTGAACCGGTGGCTGAGCTGATGTGTGATGCTGACTGACTGACTGTTCCCCCCCCGGGGAACGACAGTCAACCTGTGCCCCCTGTGTGGCACGTGCCATGGCAGCACAGCCCAACTGCAACTCATCTAATGTCCCGCCTGGAAGCCGGCTTTCCAGAAAGCCTGGCTCAGTAGCTGGGGGGACTGGACGGAATATGCCACTAGCTCCAACACGGCTCTGGAGGCGGATTCCGGCTCGACGGCTCACCTGGTCCATTTGACGAGCTGCTGGCTGCTGGATTAGAGGGGCAATTCCGTGAGTCATGGCCACTTTTGTGGCAGTGTCAGCAGATGTTTGGCGCATACAGCTGTCGCGAAGCATTCGGCGCTGCCATGGGTCGGGGAGGTAGCAACTGTTGGGGACTATACTTGAAGATGTTGAATTTGACGAAACCACACCAACTGCTCAGTGATCAAGTTCCCGTTGTCAAGAGCAGTAAACACACAATTGTCAACAAACAGACGTGCACAACGCCAAGTTTGGATGTCAATTCCTCGTCAGCTGGTCATCAAACAAGACAAAGCATGTTCAACGCTAATAGGCGCCTTTCTGCAGTACAGGGCGAGAGGAGGAGGCACATCCTGCACCCGTTCATGAAGGTCTCCAGCCCTCGGCAGCCGCGCAGAGCGCTAAGCCGAGGGCCTGCAAAGGACAGACACAGATGTTAAGATGGTTCAGTACTGGGCTGTAGGAATGTTTCGGAGCCCTCACCTCCATGTCCCTGCACTACTTTCACCGCCCTCCGAGGTTTGTTGAATCGTCAGTTCAACAAGGGGAAGAAAGAGAGAAAGAATGAAGCCAGGAATGCACCATCATTGGTGCACTACATACACACACACACACACACACACACACACACACTGCGTGAGGCGATCAAGCGCACAGCGGAGGCAGAGCACTGACCGTACAAACAACTCGTCAGGCCCATGCCAATGCAAGTCACCAAGGCATGGCGCCCTTCTCACAGACAGCGACAGGGAAGGTGCAACGGGGATCAACCGTTGTAACCTGCCTTGCATCCATCAGTGGTCGTGATCCGCGAGGGGAAAGGGTCACAAATGCCCCTGGCAGCAGCGCTTACATGCCCCTGAACCTGTTCTTGTGAGGTCCGTTTGGATCGCTGGGGCGTGTCGCTATTTTTGCCCACTTGTCTACCTCATCATTGCGCAGTATTGCCTCATGATCATCCGGGCTCGTGGCTTCGGACAGGCTACGGTGGCTGGGGATCCAAGAATAGGGCACTGGTCGAGCACCCGGATGTTCAGTAACCTGTTGTCGTAGATCCATATCCACACACTCCTGGTGGGGAGGTCTGGTGCCCAGCGCACGACTGCCTGGTTGTCCATGGTGAGTGTGTCGCCAGGCTCAGCAAGGCTTGGCGCTGTTACAAGCGCCACACCCTGCAGTTCGCCTCTGTATGAGGTCTGCGGGCCTGTTACACAGGCAATGATAATAAGCGGCCCACAGGACAGTGCAACACCAGCTTTGTCCATCTGTCCTTCTAATGAGGGAACTTCCAGCTTGCTACCATCACTGTACCAGGCTGTCCCCTCTTTTGGTTTTCCATTGGTATAGCATTGATGACAAGCAACAATAGTAGGAGAGAATGCCAGCCGGAATGGTACCTTCATCCTGTATGTACGGCAGTGGTCTATGGGTCTCGGGGGGGGGGGGCTGGGGAGAGCAATGGTCGGCCAGTGAAACATCGATCCGAAAGAGATCAATACCTAAGTCCTGATAGAGTACACAGGGGCATGAAAAACAGCCATGCCACGTGGTGTGTTGTGTGGGGAAAACACAGTCAGCGTATAGCGTGGTGCACTCCTTCGGCCTAACTGTACGCGTGTCTGTAGTTCCTGTGTGGCTTCCACCTGAAGGAGCCAGGATAGAGCTGCAAGAAAAGAAAGAGGTGTGGTCCATTGTGCGCGGAGGTTCACATAGGGGGGGGGGGGCATGAGCAACGGATACTGAGCTCGCATATACCACCGTGACACAGGCGTATGGTCATCGCCATCATTCATTGTACATTGTTTTGACTTGCTGGCCTGTCAAGACCGAAGCCTGAGAAGCACCAGCCGGTTGCATAGCATACAATAACAGCACCCGAGGGGGGGGGGGGGGGCTTTCTAGACCTGGTGACCAAGGCCCTAAAATGGCGCCGGGCTTGCCGCCTGGATGGAAGTGGGACAAGCTGCTGGCAGCCAATTTGTTGCACTGGTCCAACTGTTAGACATTATCATCATGAGGAGAACAACCGCCTTAGTGCAGCCCCTTATGCCTCACATACGCCACCTTCATTTCTCGGGCCATCTTTTTGATGGTGATGTCTTTCCCAAAGACACAATGGGCGCCAGCGGCCGTGTACTCTTCCCTGTCATCGTCCTCATCATTCGCTGAGCGGATGCAGATCAGTCCCCTGTATCTGGCCTCCAAGAACTGTTTCACGAGCTCCGTCCCCTTGATGGTTACGGTGCCATAATCTAGATTCTGGTCCATGATCACGATGTCGCTGAGTAGGATCGCTTCATCCAAGAATGACTTCCATGACAAAGGGGTCTCCCCAAACACGCGAACGTACTCAGTGTTGGCCTCACGCGGCAAAAGGGATTCGAGCATATGCCGTGCACCTTCGGAATCATCGATGCAGTGGATGTGGAGGTCTGCAGGAAAAACCGCCAACTCGGCGGCATACTTGTTGCCATCGTCCACATTAATTGGCTGCAAGGCTCCCCCTGTGTCGACGATCCCTCGGACCCTCAGCGTCACGTGGTTTCCTTGTTGCGTCAACGACATCGACAACCCATGGACTTCAGCAGCCAAGAAGGACTGGTCGGCACATCCCACTCAGTTTTAGCCAAAATCCGGTGTATTGCTGAGGACATAGACGCACGCACTGCCACTGGCGGGTACCCAGATAGCACAGCAAGTTGCATCCAAGCCGCACAGGACAACAGGAACGCGCCCCAGGACCGCATAAAAGGGAGGGTGTTGGAGAGCGCTGAGAGGAAGACATTGGTGGTGCAAGGCATGGACACGGCCCAGTAACTTTGCAAGGGCACACCGAATTTGAAAGACCACTTATCATCGAGGGCATTGGGGTGGGCGTGGCTAAGCGTTCCCTCCGGTGACACAAAGATGGTGACACCCATGCAGCGGACGCGGTTAGTCATGCAGGAGCCCTGGCACAACGCGTCTGGGTTTTTATCCCTACAGGGACACAGCACACGCAGGTTCCATATGTCCTCCATAGCCATGCAGACAGGGTACATTGTGCTCTGGGGGGATGGGCCTTTGGCAGCAACCATGCACCATGCACCATGGCATAAATCAATGTGCCAGGCGGCGGGGTGGACAGCAACCAGTCATGGATATGTGAGGCACCTCGTAGTATTTGTAAGACAGGATGGGACGTGTAGGGAAGGTAGGGGACCCGCGCTTCCACCATGGTAGCCCAGACACCGAGGTTTCCCGAGGCGAGTGCTGTTTTCACGCCCTGTGTGTAAAGTCGCAACAACTGATTATCGTGAGCGTCTGGTTGCCAGAGCGTTGAAAAACCGCGCTGGTGTGAGCGGAAGAAACAGTGAATGCGAAGTGTTTGCGTGGGGGAGAGACTGTTTACTGCATGTGCTGTTCCATAAAGTCCCCACCGCATGCTGTGAAAGTCGGCAGCAGTCAAGAGCGTCATGTTGGCAGGGGCAGGACCTTGTGACACAGGATGCAAAAACCAAGTGTGTGAACCCGGGGGAGCACGATAGGAAGGGCTGTCCGTGGTGATGGCCAAGAAATGCAGGGCATCTGCAGGGACATTCCGCATGTCGTGCCAAGTTGCTTGCAGGGGCTCGTTCACAAGATCAAACAGAGCTACAGCATGGTACCATACATTAACCGCACGCAGTGCACAGAGTATAAAACGGGCCACGAATGCAGGAGGAAACGGGGCCACAGGGGGAGGTGGTTCTGACGAGGCCAACATCCACAGAGGGGTTTGCTGCTGCATGGCGCGTTGTGCGGTGCAGGTTCCTGTATGGGCACAGTGCAGGGGAGAATCATCATTCAGGGAGGAAGCAAAAAGGAACAGGCGCAATTGGGCAGATGACAAACCAAAAGACTGCTGCATGCTGGCAGGGGGGCGGTTTGGCAGCAGCAACGGCCTATACATCTGATGACAAAGGCGGGGGGCCTGAGAGGCAGCCTCCAGCAGATGTGTGGCAAAGGCCAGTTTGACTTTCAGCTTGGCCAGTACCCGTTGCGTGGCCAACAAGGCATCATCAACCGCATCACCCTCATCAGGTTCAGGGGACACTGGTTCTTCAAGCGCTGACCCGATGGCGGGAACACGGGAAACAGGAATTAGGTCATTGCAAGGTGAACCGGTGGCTGAGCTGATGTGTGATGCTGACTGACTGACTGTTCCCCCCCCCGGGGAACGACAGTCAACCTGTGCCCCCTGTGTGGCACGTGCCATGGCAGCACAGCCCAACTGCAACTCATCTAATGTCCCGCCTGGAAGCCGGCTTTCCAGAAAGCCTGGCTCAGTAGCTGGGGGGACTGGACGGAATATGCCACTAGCTCCAACACGGCTCTGGAGGCGGATTCCGGCTCGACGGCTCACCTGGTCCATTTGACGAGCTGCTGGCTGCTGGATTAGAGGGGCAATTCCGTGAGTCATGGCCACTTTTGTGGCAGTGTCAGCAGATGTTTGGCGCATACAGCTGTCGCGAAGGATTCGGCGCTGCCATGGGTCGGGGAGGTAGCAACTGTTGGGGACTATACTTGAAGATGTTGAATTTGACGAAACCACACCAACTGCTCAGTGATCAAGTTCCCGTTGTCAAGAGCAGTAAACACACAATTGTCAACAAACAGACGTGCACAACGCCAAGTTTGGATGTCAATTCCTCGTCAGCTGGTCATCAAACAAGACAAAGCATGTTCAACGCTAATAGGCGCCTTTCTGCAGTACAGGGCGAGAGGAGGAGGCACATCCTGCACCCGTTCATGAAGGTCTCCAGCCCTCGGCAGCCGCGCAGAGCGCTAAGCCGAGGGCCTGCAAAGGACAGACACAGATGTTAAGATGGTTCAGTACTGGGCTGTAGGAATGTTTCGGAGCCCTCACCTCCATGTCCCTGCACTACTTTCACCGCCCTCCGAGGTTTGTTGAATCGTCAGTTCAACAAGAGGAAGAAAGAGAGAAAGAATGAAGCCAGGAATGCACCATCATTGGTGCACTACATACACACACACACACACACACACACACACACACTGCGTGAGGCGATCAAGCGCACAGCGGAGGCAGAGCACTGACCGTACAAACAACTCGTCAGGCCCATGCCAATGCAAGTCACCAAGGCATGGCACCCTTCTCACAGACAGCGACAGGGAAGGTGCAACGGGGATCAACCGTTGTAACCTGCCTTGCATCCATCAGTGGTCGTGATCCGCGAGGGGAAAGGGTCACAAATGCCCCTGGCAGCAGCGCTTACATGCCCCTGAACCTGTTCTTGTGAGGTCCGTTTGGATCGCTGGGGCGTGTCGCTATTTTTGCCCACTTGTCTACCTCATCATTGCGCAGTATTGCCTCATGATCATCCGGGCTCGTGGCTTCGGACAGGCTACGGTGGCTGGGGATCCAAGAATAGGGCACTGGTCGAGCACCCGGATGTTCAGTAACCTGTTGTCGTAGATCCATATCCACACACTCCTGGTGGGGAGGTCTGGTGCCCAGCGCACGACTGCCTGGTTGTCCATGGTGAGTGTGTCGCCAGGCTCAGCAAGGCTTGGCGCTGTTACAAGCGCCACACCCTGCAGTTCGCCTCTGTATGAGGTCTGCGGGCCTGTTACACAGGCAATGATAATAAGCGGCCCACAGGACAGTGCAACACCAGCTTTGTCCATCTGTCCTTCTAATGAGGGAACTTCCAGCTTGCTACCATCACTGTACCAGGCTGTCCCCTCTTTTGGTTTTCCATTGGTATAGCATTGATGACAAGCAACAATAGTAGGAGAGAATGCCAGCCGGAATGGTACCTTCATCCTGTATGTACGGCAGTGGTCTATGGGTCTCGGGGGGGGGGGGGGCTGGGGAGAGCAATGGTCGGCCAGTGAAACATCGATCCGAAAGAGATCAATACCTAAGTCCTGATAGAGTACACAGGGGCATGAAAAACAGCCATGCCACGTGGTGTGTTGTGTGGGGAAAACACAGTCAGCGTATAGCGTGGTGCACTCCTTCGGCCTAACTGTACGCGTGTCTGTAGTTCCTGTGTGGCTTCCACCTGAAGGAGCCAGGATAGAGCTGCAAGAAAAGAAAGAGGTGTGGTCCATTGTGCGCGGAGGTTCACATAGGGGGGGGGGGCATGAGCAACGGATACTGAGCTCGCATATACCACCGTGACACAGGCGTATGGTCATCGCCATCATTCATTGTACATTGTTTTGACTTGCTGGCCTGTCAAGACCGAAGCTTGAGAAGCACCAGCCGGTTGCATAGCATACAATAACAGCACCCGAGGGGGGGGGGGGGGGGGCTTTCTAGACCTGGTGACCAAGGCCCTAAAATGGCGCCGGGCTTGCCGCCTGGATGGAAGTGGGACAAGCTGCTGGCAGCCAATTTGTTGCACTGGTCCAACTGTTAGACATTATCATCATGAGGAGAACAACCGCCTTAGTGCAGCCCCTTATGCCTCACATACGCCACCTTCATTTCTCGGGCCATCTTTTTGATGGTGATGTCTTTCCCAAAGACACAATGGGCGCCAGCGGCCGTGTACTCTTCCCTGTCATCGTCCTCATCATTCGCTGAGCGGATGCAGATCAGTCCCCTGTATCTGGCCTCCAAGAGCTGTTTCACGAGCTCCGTCCCCTTGATGGTTACGGTGCCATAATCTAGATTCTGGTCCATGATCACGATGTCGCTGAGTAGGATCGCTTCATCCAAGAATGACTTCCATGACAAAGGGGTCTCCCCAAACACGCGAACGTACTCAGTGTTGGCCTCACGCGGCAAAAGGGATTCGAGCATATGCCGTGCACCTTCGGAATCATCGATGCAGTGGATGTGGAGGTCTGCAGGAAAAACCGCCAACTCGGCGGCATACTTGTTGCCATCGTCCACATTAATTGGCTGCAAGGCTCCCCCTGTGTCGACGATCCCTCGGACCCTCAGCGTCACGTGGTTTCCTTGTTGCGTCAACGACATCGACAACCCATGGACTTCAGCAGCCAAGAAGGACTGGTCGGCACATCCCACTCAGTTTTAGCCAAAATCCGGTGTATTGCTGAGGACATAGACGCACGCACTGCCACTGGCGGGTACCCAGATAGCACAGCAAGTTGCATCCAAGCCGCACAGGACAACAGGAACGCGCCCCAGGACCGCATAAAAGGGAGGGTGTTGGAGAGCGCTGAGAGGAAGACATTGGTGGTGCAAGGCATGGACACGGCCCAGTAACTTTGCAAGGGCACACCGAATTTGAAAGACCACTTATCATCGAGGGCATTGGGGTGGGCGTGGCTAAGCGTTCCCTCCGGTGACACAAAGATGGTGACACCCATGCAGCGGACGCGGTTAGTCATGCAGGAGCCCTGGCACAACGCGTCTGGGTTTTTATCCCTACAGGGACACAGCACACGCAGGTTCCATATGTCCTCCATAGCCATGCAGACAAGGTACATTGTGCTCTGGGGGGATGGGCCTTTGGCAGCAACCATGCACCATGCACCATGGCATAAATCAATGTGCCAGGCGCTGGGGTGGACAGCAACCAGTCATGGATATGCGAGGCACCTCGTAGTATTTGTAAGACAGGATGGGACGTGTAGGGAAGGTAGGGGACCCGCGCTTCCACCATGGTAGCCCAGACACCGAGGTTTCCCGAGGCGAGTGCTGTTTTCACGCCCTGTGTGTAAAGTCGCAACAACTGATTATCGTGAGCGTCTGGTTGCCAGAGCGTTGAAAAACCGCGCTGGTGTGAGCGGAAGAAACAGTGAATGCGAAGTGTTTGCGTGGGGGAGAGACTGTTTACTGCATGTGCTGTTCCATAAAGTCCCCACCGCGTGCTGTGAAAGTCGGCAGCAGTCAAGAGCGTCATGTTGGCAGGGGCAGGACCTTGTGACACAGGATGCAAAAACCAAGTGTGTGAACCCGGGGGAGCACGATAGGAAGGGCTGTCCGTGGTGATGGCCAAGAAATGCAGGGCATCTGCAGGGACATTCCGCATGTCGTGCCAAGTTGCTTGCAGGGGCTCGTTCACAAGATCAAACAGAGCTACAGCATGGTACCATACATTAACCGCACGCAGTGCACAGAGTATAAAACGGGCCACGAATGCAGGAGGAAACGGGGCCACAGGGGGAGGTGGTTCTGACGAGGCCAACATCCACAGAGGGGTTTGCTGCTGCATGGCGCGTTGTGCGGTGCAGGTTCCTGTATGGGCACAGTGCAGGGGAGAATCATCATTCAGGGAGGAAGCAAAAAGGAACAGGCGCAATTGGGCAGATGACAAACCAAAAGACTGCTGCATGCTGGCAGGGGGGCGGTTTGGCAGCAGCAACGGCCTATACATCTGATGACAAAGGCGGGGGGCCTGAGAGGCAGCCTCCAGCAGATGTGTGGCAAAGGCCAGTTTGACTTTCAGCTTGGCCAGTACCCGTTGCGTGGCCAACAAGGCATCATCAACCGCATCACCCTCATCAGGTTCAGGGGACACTGGTTCTTCAAGCGCTGACCCGATGGCGGGAACACGGGAAACAGGAATTAGGTCATTGCAAGGTGAACCGGTGGCTGAGCTGATGTGTGATGCTGACTGACTGACTGTTCCCCCCCCGGGGAACGACAGTCAACCTGTGCCCCCTGTGTGGCACGTGCCATGGCAGCACAGCCCAACTGCAACTCATCTAATGTCCCGCCTGGAAGCCGGCTTTCCAGAAAGCCTGGCTCAGTAGCTGGGGGGACTGGACGGAATATGCCACTAGCTCCAACACGGCTCTGGAGGCGGATTCCGGCTCGACGGCTCACCTGGTCCATTTGACGAGCTGCTGGCTGCTGGATTAGAGGGGCAATTCCGTGAGTCATGGCCACTTTTGTGGCAGTGTCAGCAGATGTTTGGCGCATACAGCTGTCGCGAAGGATTCGGCGCTGCCATGGGTCGGGGAGGTAGCAACTGTTGGGGACTATACTTGAAGATGTTGAATTTGACGAAACCACACCAACTGCTCAGTGATCAAGTTCCCGTTGTCAAGAGCAGTAAACACACAATTGTCAACAAACAGACGTGCACAACGCCAAGTTTGGATGTCAATTCCTCGTCAGCTGGTCATCAAACAAGACAAAGCATGTTCAACGCTAATAGGCGCCTTTCTGCAGTACAGGGCGAGAGGAGGAGGCACATCCTGCACCCGTTCATGAAGGTCTCCAGCCCTCGGCAGCCGCGCAGAGCGCTAAGCCGAGGGCCTGCAAAGGACAGACACAGATGTTAAGATGGTTCAGTACTGGGCTGTAGGAATGTTTCGGAGCCCTCACCTCCATGTCCCTGCACTACTTTCACCGCCCTCCGAGGTTTGTTGAATCGTCAGTTCAACAAGGGGAAGAAAGAGAGAAAGAATGAAGCCAGGAATGCACCATCATTGGTGCACTACATACACACACACACACACACACACACACACACACACACACACACTGCGTGAGGCGATCAAGCGCACAGCAGAGGCAGAGCACTGACCGTACAAACAACTCGTCAGGCCCATGCCAATGCAAGTCACCAAGGCATGGCGCCCTTCTCACAGACAGCAACAGGGAAGGTGCAACGGGGATCAACCGTTGTAACCTGCCTTGCATCCATCAGTGGTCGTGATCCGCGAGGGGAAAGGGTCACAAATGCCCCTGGCAGCAGCGCTTACATGCCCCTGAACCTGTTCTTGTGAGGTCCGTTTGGATCGCTGGGGCGTGTCGCTATTTTTGCCCACTTGTCTACCTCATCATTGCGCAGTATTGCCTCATGATCATCCGGGCTCGTGGCTTCGGACAGGCTACGGTGGCTGGGGATCCAAGAATAGGGCACTGGTCGAGCACCCGGATGTTCAGCAACCTGTTGTCGTAGATCCATATCCACACACTCCTGGTGGGGAGGTCTGGTGCCCAGCGCACGACTGCCTGGTTGTCCATGGTGAGTGTGTCGCCAGGCTCAGCAAGGCTTGGCGCTGTTACAAGCGCCACACCCTGCAGTTCGCCTCTGTATGAGGTCTGCGGGCCTGTTACACAGGCAATGATAATAAGCGGCCCACAGGACAGTGCAACACCAGCTTTGTCCATCTGTCCTTCTAATGAGGGAACTTCCAGCTTGCTACCATCACTGTACCAGGCTGTCCCCTCTTTTGGTTTTCCATTGGTATAGCATTGATGACAAGCAACAATAGTACGAGAGAATGCCAGCCGGAATGGTACCTTCATCCTGTATGTACGGCAGTGGTCTATGGGTCTCGGGGGGGGGGGGGGCTGGGGAGAGCAATGGTCGGCCAGTGAAACATCGATCCGAAAGAGATCAATACCTAAGTCCTGATAGAGTACACAGGGGCATGAAAAACAGCCATGCCACGTGGTGTGTTGTGTGGGGAAAACACAGTCAGCGTATAGCGTGGTGCACTCCTTCGGCCTAACTGTACGCGTGTCTGTAGTTCCTGTGTGGCTTCCACCTGAAGGAGCCAGGATAGAGCTGCAAGAAAAGAAAGAGGTGTGGTCCATTGTGCGCGGAGGTTCACATAGGGGGGGGGGGGGGGCATGAGCAACGGATACTGAGCTCGCATATACCACCGTGACACAGGCGTATGGTCATCGCCATCATTCATTGTACATTGTTTTGACTTGCTGGCCTGTCAAGACCGAAGCTTGAGAAGCACCAGCCGGTTGCATAGCATACAATAACAGCACCCGAGGGGGGGGGGGGGGGGGGCTTTCTAGACCTGGTGACCAAGGCCCTAAAATGGCGCCGGGCTTGCCGCCTGGATGGAAGTGGGACAAGCTGCTGGCAGCCAATTTGTTGCACTGGTCCAACTGTTAGACATTATCATCATGAGGAGAACAACCGCCTTAGTGCAGCCCCTTATGCCTCACATACGCCACCTTCATTTCTCGGGCCATCTTTTTGATGGTGATGTCTTTCCCAAAGACACAATGGGCGCCAGCGGCCGTGTACTCTTCCCTGTCATCGTCCTCATCATTCGCTGAGCGGATGCAGATCAGTCCCCTGTATCTGGCCTCCAAGAGCTGTTTCACGAGCTCCGTCCCCTTGATGGTTACGGTGCCATAATCTAGATTCTGGTCCATGATCACGATGTCGCTGAGTAGGATCGCTTCATCCAAGAATGACTTCCATGACAAAGGGGTCTCCCCAAACACGCGAACGTACTCAGTGTTGGCCTCACGCGGCAAAAGGGATTCGAGCATATGCCGTGCACCTTCGGAATCATCGATGCAGTGGATGTGGAGGTCTGCAGGAAAAACCGCCAACTCGGCGGCATACTTGTTGCCATCGTCCACATTAATTGGCTGCAAGGCTCCCCCTGTGTCGACGATCCCTCGGACCCTCAGCGTCACGTGGTTTCCTTGTTGCGTCAACGACATCGACAACCCATGGACTTCAGCAGCCAAGAAGGACTGGTCGGCACATCCCACTCAGTTTTAGCCAAAATCCGGTGTATTGCTGAGGACATAGACGCACGCACTGCCACTGGCGGGTACCCAGATAGCACAGCAAGTTGCATCCAAGCCGCACAGGACAACAGGAACGCGCCCCAGGACCGCATAAAAGGGAGGGTGTTGGAGAGCGCTGAGAGGAAGACATTGGTGGTGCAAGGCATGGACACGGCCCAGTAACTTTGCAAGGGCACACCGAATTTGAAAGACCACTTATCATCGAGGGCATTGGGGTGGGCGTGGCTAAGCGTTCCCTCCGGTGACACAAAGATGGTGACACCCATGCAGCGGACGCGGTTAGTCATGCAGGAGCCCTGGCACAACGCGTCTGGGTTTTTATCCCTACAGGGACACAGCACACGCAGGTTCCATATGTCCTCCATAGCCATGCAGACAGGGTACATTGTGCTCTGGGGGGATGGGCCTTTGGCAGCAACCATGCACCATGCACCATGGCATAAATCAATGTGCCAGGCGCTGGGGTGGACAGCAACCAGTCATGGATATGTGAGGCACCTCGTAGTATTTGTAAGACAGGATGGGACGTGTAGGGAAGGTAGGGGACCCGCGCTTCCACCATGGTAGCCCAGACACCGAGGTTTCCCGAGGCGAGTGCTGTTTTCACGCCCTGTGTGTAAAGTCGCAACAACTGATTATCGTGAGCGTCTGGTTGCCAGAGCGTTGAAAAACCGCGCTGGTGTGAGCGGAAGAAACAGTGAATGCGAAGTGTTTGCGTGGGGGAGAGACTGTTTACTGCATGTGCTGTTCCATAAAGTCCCCACCGCGTGCTGTGAAAGTCGGCAGCAGTCAAGAGCGTCATGTTGGCAGGGGCAGGACCTTGTGACACAGGATGCAAAAACCAAGTGTGTGAACCCGGGGGAGCACGATAGGAAGGGCTGTCCGTGGTGATGGCCAAGAAATGCAGGGCATCTGCAGGGACATTCCGCATGTCGTGCCAAGTTGCTTGCAGGGGCTCGTTCACAAGATCAAACAGAGCTACAGCATGGTACCATACATTAACCGCACGCAGTGCACAGAGTATAAAACGGGCCACGAATGCAGGAGGAAACGGGGCCACAGGGGGAGGTGGTTCTGACGAGGCCAACATCCACAGAGGGGTTTGCTGCTGCATGGCGCGTTGTGCGGTGCAGGTTCCTGTATGGGCACAGTGCAGGGGAGAATCATCATTCAGGGAGGAAGCAAAAAGGAACAGGCGCAATTGGGCAGATGACAAACCAAAAGACTGCTGCATGCTGGCAGGGGGGCGGTTTGGCAGCAGCAACGGCCTATACATCTGATGACAAAGGCGGGGGGCCTGAGAGGCAGCCTCCAGCAGATGTGTGGCAAAGGCCAGTTTGACTTTCAGCTTGGCCAGTACCCGTTGCGTGGCCAACAAGGCATCATCAACCGCATCACCCTCATCAGGTTCAGGGGACACTGGTTCTTCAAGCGCTGACCCGATGGCGGGAACACGGGAAACAGGAATTAGGTCATTGCAAGGTGAACCGGTGGCTGAGCTGATGTGTGATGCTGACTGACTGACTGTTCCCCCCCCGGGGAACGACAGTCAACCTGTGCCCCCTGTGTGGCACGTGCCATGGCAGCACAGCCCAACTGCAACTCATCTAATGTCCCGCCTGGAAGCCGGCTTTCCAGAAAGCCTGGCTCAGTAGCTGGGGGGACTGGACGGAATATGCCACTAGCTCCAACACGGCTCTGGAGGCGGATTCCGGCTCGACGGCTCACCTGGTCCATTTGACGAGCTGCTGGCTGCTGGATTAGAGGGGCAATTCCGTGAGTCATGGCCACTTTTGTGGCAGTGTCAGCAGATGTTTGGCGCATACAGCTGTCGCGAAGGATTCGGCGCTGCCATGGGTCGGGGAGGTAGCAACTGTTGGGGACTATACTTGAAGATGTTGAATTTGACGAAACCACACCAACTGCTCAGTGATCAAGTTCCCGTTGTCAAGAGCAGTAAACACACAATTGTCAACAAACAGACGTGCACAACGCCAAGTTTGGATGTCAATTCCTCGTCAGCTGGTCATCAAACAAGACAAAGCATGTTCAACGCTAATAGGCGCCTTTCTGCAGTACAGGGCGAGAGGAGGAGGCACATCCTGCACCCGTTCATGAAGGTCTCCAGCCCTCGGCAGCCGCGCAGAGCGCTAAGCCGAGGGCCTGCAAAGGACAGACACAGATGTTAAGATGGTTCAGTACTGGGCTGTAGGAATGTTTCGGAGCCCTCACCTCCATGTCCCTGCACTACTTTCACCGCCCTCCGAGGTTTGTTGAATCGTCAGTTCAACAAGGGGAAGAAAGAGAGAAAGAATGAAGCCAGGAATGCATCATCATTGGTGCACTACATACACACACACACACACACACACACACACACACACTGCGTGAGGCGATCAAGCGCACAGCGGAGGCAGAGCACTGACCGTACAAACAACTCGTCAGGCCCATGCCAATGCAAGTCACCAAGGCATGGCGCCCTTCTCACAGACAGCAACAGGGAAGGTGCAACGGGGATCAACCGTTGTAACCTGCCTTGCATCCATCAGTGGTCGTGATCCGCGAGGGGAAAGGGTCACAAATGCCCCTGGCAGCAGCGCTTACATGCCCCTGAACCTGTTCTTGTGAGGTCCGTTTGGATCGCTGGGGCGTGTCGCTATTTTTGCCCACTTGTCTACCTCATCATTGCGCAGTATTGCCTCATGATCATCCGGGCTCGTGGCTTCGGACAGGCTACGGTGGCTAGGGATCCAAGAATAGGGCACTGGTCGAGCACCCGGATGTTCAGTAACCTGTTGTCGTAGATCCATATCCACACACTCCTGGTGGGGAGGTCTGGTGCCCAGCGCACGACTGCCTGGTTGTCCATGGTGAGTGTGTCGCCAGGCTCAGCAAGGCTTGGCGCTGTTACAAGCGCCACACCCTGCAGTTCGCCTCTGTATGAGGTCTGCGGGCCTGTTACACAGGCAATGATAATAAGCGGCCCACAGGACAGTGCAACACCAGCTTTGTCCATCTGTCCTTCTAATGAGGGAACTTCCAGCTTGCTACCATCACTGTACCAGGCTGTCCCCTCTTTTGGTTTTCCATTGGTATAGCATTGATGACAAGCAACAATAGTACGAGAGAATGCCAGCCGGAATGGTACCTTCATCCTGTATGTACGGCAGTGGTCTATGGGTCTCGGGGGGGGGGGGGGCTGGGGAGAGCAATGGTCGGCCAGTGAAACATCGATCCGAAAGAGATCAATACCTAAGTCCTGATAGAGTACACAGGGGCATGAAAAACAGCCATGCCACGTGGTGTGTTGTGTGGGGAAAACACAGTCAGCGTATAGCGTGGTGCACTCCTTCGGCCTAACTGTACGCGTGTCTGTAGTTCCTGTGTGGCTTCCACCTGAAGGAGCCAGGATAGAGCTGCAAGAAAAGAAAGAGGTGTGGTCCATTGTGCGCGGAGGTTCACATAGGGGGGGGGGGGCATGAGCAACGGATACTGAGCTCGCATATACCACCGTGACACAGGCGTATGGTCATCGCCATCATTCATTGTACATTGTTTTGACTTGCTGGCCTGTCAAGACCGAAGCTTGAGAAGCACCAGCCGGTTGCATAGCATACAATAACAGCACCCGAGGGGGGGGGGGGGGGGCTTTCTAGACCTGGTGACCAAGGCCCTAAAATGGCGCCGGGCTTGCCGCCTGGATGGAAGTGGGACAAGCTGCTGGCAGCCAATTTGTTGCACTGGTCCAACTGTTAGACATTATCATCATGAGGAGAACAACCGCCTTAGTGCAGCCCCTTATGCCTCACATACGCCACCTTCATTTCTCGGGCCATCTTTTTGATGGTGATGTCTTTCCCAAAGACACAATGGGCGCCAGCGGCCGTGTACTCTTCCCTATCATCGTTCTCATCATTCGCTGAGCGGATGCAGATCAGTCCCCTGTATCTGGCCTCCAAGAACTGTTTCACGAGCTCCGTCCCCTTGATGGTTACGGTGCCATAATCTAGATTCTGGTCCATGATCACGATGTCGCTGAGTAGGATCGCTTCATCCAAGAATGACTTCCATGACAAAGGGGTCTCCCCAAACACGCGAACGTACTCAGTGTTGGCCTCACGCGGCAAAAGGGATTCGAGCATATGCCGTGCACCTTCGGAATCATCGATGCAGTGGATGTGGAGGTCTGTAGGAAAAACCGCCAACTCGGCGGCATACTTGTTGCCATCGTCCACATTAATTGGCTGCAAGGCTCCCCCTGTGTCGACGATCCCTCGGACCCTCAGCGTCACGTGGTTTCCTTGTTGCGTCAACGACATCGACAACCCATGGACTTCAGCAGCCAAGAAGGACTGGTCGGCACATCCCACTCAGTTTTAGCCAAAATCCGGTGTATTGCTGAGGACATAGACGCACGCACTGCCACTGGCGGGTACCCAGATAGCACAGCAAGTTGCATCCAAGCCGCACAGGACAACAGGAACGCGCCCCAGGACCGCATAAAAGGGAGGGTGTTGGAGAGCGCTGAGAGGAAGACATTGGTGGTGCAAGGCATGGACACGGCCCAGTAACTTTGCAAGGGCACACCGAATTTGAAAGACCACTTATCATCGAGGGCATTGGGGTGGGCGTGGCTAAGACGCAAAGATGGTGACACCCATGCAGCGGACGCGGTTAGTCATGCAGGAGCCCTGGCACAACGCGTCTGGGTTTTTATCCCTACAGGGACACAGCACACGCAGGTTCCATATGTCCTCCATAGCCATGCAGACAGGGTACATTGTGCTCTGGGGGGATGGGCCTTTGGCAGCAACCATGCACCATGCACCATGGCATAAATCAATGTGCCAGGCGCTGGGGTGGACAGCAACCAGTCATGGATATGTGAGGCACCTCGTAGTATTTGTAAGACAGGATGGGACGTGTAGGGAAGGTAGGGGACCCGCGCTTCCACCATGGTAGCCCAGACACCGAGGTTTCCCGAGGCGAGTGCTGTTTTCACGCCCTGTGTGTAAAGTCGCAACAACTGATTATCGTGAGCGTCTGGTTGCCAGAGCGTTGAAAAACCGCGCTGGTGTGAGCGGAAGAAACAGTGAATGCGAAGTGTTTGCGTGGGGGAGAGACTGTTTACTGCATGTGCTGTTCCATAAAGTCCCCACCGCGTGCTGTGAAAGTCGGCAGCAGTCAAGAGCGTCATGTTGGCAGGGGCAGGACCTTGTGACACAGGATGCAAAAACCAAGTGTGTGAACCCGGGGGAGCACGATAGGAAGGGCTGTCCGTGGTGATGGCCAAGAAATGCAGGGCATCTGCAGGGACATTCCGCATGTCGTGCCAAGTTGCTTGCAGGGGCTCGTTCACAAGATCAAACAGAGCTACAGCATGGTACCATACATTAACCGCACGCAGTGCACAGAGTATAAAACGGGCCACGAATGCAGGAGGAAACGGGGCCACAGGGGGAGGTGGTTCTGACGAGGCCAACATCCACAGAGGGGTTTGCTGCTGCATGGCGCGTTGTGCGGTGCAGGTTCCTGTATGGGCACAGTGCAGGGGAGAATCATCATTCAGGGAGGAAGCAAAAAGGAACAGGCGCAATTGGGCAGATGACAAACCAAAAGACTGCTGCATGCTGGCAGGGGGGCGGTTTGGCAGCAGCAACGGCCTATACATCTGATGACAAAGGCGGGGGGCCTGAGAGGCAGCCTCCAGCAGATGTGTGGCAAAGGCCAGTTTGACTTTCAGCTTGGCCAGTACCCGTTGCGTGGCCAACAAGGCTTCATCAACCGCATCACCCTCATCAGGTTCAGGGGACACTGGTTCTTCAAGCGCTGACCCGATGGCGGGAACACGGGAAACAGGAATTAGGTCATTGCAAGGTGAACCGGTGGCTGAGCTGATGTGTGATGCTGACTGACTGACTGTTCCCCCCCCGGGGAACGACAGTCAACCTGTGCCCCCTGTGTGGCACGTGCCATGGCAGCACAGCCCAACTGCAACTCATCTAATGTCCCGCCTGGAAGCCGGCTTTCCAGAAAGCCTGGCTCAGTAGCTGGGGGGACTGGACGGAATATGCCACTAGCTCCAACACGGCTCTGGAGGCGGATTCCGGCTCGACGGCTCACCTGGTCCATTTGACGAGCTGCTGGCTGCTGGATTAGAGGGGCAATTCCGTGAGTCATGGCCACTTTTGTGGCAGTGTCAGCAGATGTTTGGCGCATACAGCTGTCGCGAAGGATTCGGCGCTGCCATGGGTCGGGGAGGTAGCAACTGTTGGGGACTATACTTGAAGATGTTGAATTTGACGAAACCACACCAACTGCTCAGTGATCAAGTTCCCGTTGTCAAGAGCAGTAAACACACAATTGTCAACAAACAGACGTGCACAACGCCAAGTTTGGATGTCAATTCCTCGTCAGCTGGTCATCAAACAAGACAAAGCATGTTCAACGCTAATAGGCGCCTTTCTGCAGTACAGGGCGAGAGGAGGAGGCACATCCTGCACCCGTTCATGAAGGTCTCCAGCCCTCGGCAGCCGCGCAGAGCGCTAAGCCGAGGGCCTGCAAAGGACAGACACAGATGTTAAGATGGTTCAGTACTGGGCTGTAGGAATGTTTCGGAGCCCTCACCTCCATGTCCCTGCACTACTTTCACCGCCCTCCGAGGTTTGTTGAATCGTCAGTTCAACAAGGGGAAGAAAGAGAGAAAGAATGAAGCCAGGAATGCACCATCATTGGTGCACTACATACACACACACACACACACACACACACACACACTGCGTGAGGCGATCAAGCGCACAGCGGAGGCAGAGCACTGACCGTACAAACAACTCGTCAGGCCCATGCCAATGCAAGTCACCAAGGCATGGCGCCCTTCTCACAGACAGCGACAGGGAAGGTGCAACGGGGATCAACCGTTGTAACCTGCCTTGCATCCATCAGTGGTCGTGATCCGCGAGGGGAAAGGGTCACAAATGCCCCTGGCAGCAGCGCTTACATGCCCCTGAACCTGTTCTTGTGAGGTCCGTTTGGATCGCTGGGGCGTGTCGCTATTTTTGCCCACTTGTCTACCTCATCATTGCGCAGTATTGCCTCATGATCATCCGGGCTCGTGGCTTCGGACAGGCTACGGTGGCTGGGGATCCAAGAATAGGGCACTGGTCGAGCACCCGGATGTTCAGTAACCTGTTGTCGTAGATCCATATCCACACACTCCTGGTGGGGAGGTCTGGTGCCCAGCGCACGACTGCCTGGTTGTCCATGGTGAGTGTGTCGCCAGGCTCAGCAAGGCTTGGCGCTGTTACAAGCGCCACACCCTGCAGTTCGCCTCTGTATGAGGTCTGCGGGCCTGTTACACAGGCAATGATAATAAGCGGCCCACAGGACAGTGCAACACCAGCTTTGTCCATCTGTCCTTCTAATGAGGGAACTTCCAGCTTGCTACCATCACTGTACCAGGCTGTCCCCTCTTTTGGTTTTCCATTGGTATAGCATTGATGACAAGCAACAATAGTACGAGAGAATGCCAGCCGGAATGGTACCTTCATCCTGTATGTACGGCAGTGGTCTATGGGTCTCGGGGGGGGGGCTGGGGAGAGCAATGGTCGGCCAGTGAAACATCGATCCGAAAGAGATCAATACCTAAGTCCTGATAGAGTACACAGGGGCATGAAAAACAGCCATGCCACGTGGTGTGTTGTGTGGGGAAAACACAGTCAGCGTATAGCGTGGTGCACTCCTTCGGCCTAACTGTACGCGTGTCTGTAGTTCCTGTGTGGCTTCCACCTGAAGGAGCCAGGATAGAGCTGCAAGAAAAGAAAGAGGTGTGGTCCATTGTGCGCGGAGGTTCACATAGGGGGGGGGGGGGGGCATGAGCAACGGATACTGAGCTCGCATATACCACCGTGACACAGGCGTATGGTCATCGCCATCATTCATTGTACATTGTTTTGACTTGCTGGCCTGTCAAGACCGAAGCTTGAGAAGCACCAGCCGGTTGCATAGCATACAATAACAGCACCCGAGGGGGGGGGGGGGGGGTTTCTAGACCTGGTGACCAAGGCCCTAAAATGGCGCCGGGCTTGCCGCCTGGATGGAAGTGGGACAAGCTGCTGGCAGCCAATTTGTTGCACTGGTCCAACTGTTAGACATTATCATCATGAGGAGAACAACCGCCTTAGTGCAGCCCCTTATGCCTCACATACGCCACCTTCATTTCTCGGGCCATCTTTTTGATGGTGATGTCTTTCCCAAAGACACAATGGGCGCCAGCGGCCGTGTACTCTTCCCTGTCATCGTCCTCATCATTCGCTGAGCGGATGCAGATCAGTCCCCTGTATCTGGCCTCCAAGAGCTGTTTCACGAGCTCCGTCCCCTTGATGGTTACGGTGCCATAATCTAGATTCTGGTCCATGATCACGATGTCGCTGAGTAGGATCGCTTCATCCAAGAATGACTTCCATGACAAAGGGGTCTCCCCAAACACACGAACGTACTCAGTGTTGGCCTCACGCGGCAAAAGGGATTCGAGCATATGCCGTGCACCTTCGGAATCATCGATGCAGTGGATGTGGAGGTCTGCAGGAAAAACCGCCAACTCGGCGGCATACTTGTTGCCATCGTCCACATTAATTGGCTGCAAGGCTCCCCCTGTGTCGACGATCCCTCGGACCCTCAGCGTCACGTGGTTTCCTTGTTGCGTCAACGACATCGACAACCCATGGACTTCAGCAGCCAAGAAGGACTGGTTGAGGCCGATCTGATCTGACATTGGGTCTGGGCCATGCCGCGAGCCATCTTGCCTCCGCACAGAGGTAATGTAGTCATCGTCAATCATGGGTCGTGATGGGTTGGCCCTGTTGGTGACGCAAACCTCCAAGTGGACTTGGCTTTCCTGTTCTCCGTTGGTGGTGCCAGTGTTGATGCTCAATTGTACCTCCGGGTCCTCGGGGTGTCCATGTTTGAATGCGTTTGAAAGCGCGTTGTCAAGGATAAGCCCTAGCAAAATAGGGTCGATTTGCACCACGGACCCCGGAGCACTCAAGCGCACGAGGGTCCCGACCGCTTGGTCACGGACAAACTGCAACAGCTGGATCGGCTTCAGATCGGGCACGTAGGTGCCCGCGGCCAGGCGGAAGAAGACTTCCCGGTACCGGCACTTGTAGATGGCTTGCTGCATCAACGCGATGGCATCGTGCAACGGAGCGGCTACATTCTTGTCAGGCGCGGTGTTTTCGATGAAGCTTGATACCTTTGCTAACGCGTCTACCATTTTGTTCTTCAGGGTATGGTTCAGAATGCTGTCGGCTGCTCTCGAATGGGCGGCAACGGTGACCACGGAGCGCTGGTGGAATGTCAAGTTGACCATCAGAGGGATGACCACGAGCAAAATTGGAAGACTCTTCATCCAAAAATACACAGTGGGCATAAGAAGCGCGCCACTGAGGATCGGGACGAGTACGAAGGCGGGTACTGTGGCCACTGTAGCCAAAATGGATGACCAGGAGCATCCGACCTGCGCAAGCATAATAAACTGAAGCATAATCCGAAAACTGCTATTTCCTAGCTTCATCATGTACTCGGCTTTTTCAACATACGCGACCGGCTCTTGAAGAATCAATGGTAGCTCTGTTGTTGGCATCGAGAGCACCTCTGGATGTGCTGCGACAATACTAGGCAGGTGCATTCGTAAAATGTCCTCTCGAGAATTAGCTACCAACCGTAGCGAAAGACCACAGGCAAAGCTCATCAGCAAAGCCGCTATGGACGCAACCACCATAACGCGCCGTCGTGCACATGGCAAGCGGGCCACGAGCATGGCGCCAAGGCAGATGGTCAGCTGCAGCACATCTGGAATGTATTTCATGTACCCGTTGCTCAGCGCAGCATCCCTGCACAACTCGGCCACAGAGATTAAGAACCACACGATTCCCCAGATGTCAAGCGCAGAAGCCGCCGTGGCCAAACTCGCCTCGTGAAACTGTTCCTTGAGCTTCTTATCCTTCGTAGAGAACAGCCGCAAAAGTGATTTGTACCGCAACCAGAGCCTGGGGCTGCAAAACCGGCGTAGTGAGAGGAGGAGGGATGTAGATGGTCGATCATTGCCGGCGATCGCTCCAGGTCTCGGCTGTGCGTTCACATGGCCCTGCTCATGTGGGACCACAGAGACGATGGCCGACATCTTCAGTCAGACTGCAATGAACAAGAAGAGCTGTTCCCCCAATTGCAGGCCCTTGTCCTCACCACTACATCAGATTTCAATCTACCAACCCAGTACAACAAAAAACAACTTGTACACTGGCAGAAAAAAGGGGGCAGGCTGTGGATTCAGCTATGCCAAATTTCACTGATGCTTCGGATGCACAGAAAGCATGCACATTGGGGGCCGTTGCTGGTTTGGTTTTCTTCCATTGCACATGCACACAAGCTTGCTGTTTGCTGGTTGGGGCTGAAGAGGGTAACACGCAGTCTGCACAAAGACGTGAATTGGGCAGGGGAGAGGGGCCTTCTCCCCAGGGGGCATGCCACTGATCGAGTGCTGTTCTGGCCCCCTAAACATGTACAGCAAGAGCAGCATCCTCTTTTACGGGGCTGAACACAAAGCTCGATGGCAAGGATGTTCTTGTGCCAAACCTCACCGACCACATTTACTAAAAATCCTTTGGGAATAAATATGATAACTTGGCATTGTACCTTTAATTACCAAGACTTCATGTAGGAAGCAATGAGGAGATTCCAAAATTTATGTGGCTTTGATGTGGAGCAATGGGATTGGCAGGGGGAATTCAATGACGCACTATCGTACGATAATATGTATCGGGGTGTTGATATGCGCACACAAATCACAGAGAATGGCGGGGGTGCGGCTGTATGTGAGGTGAGTCTAATACAAAAGGTGCCAGTCAAAGGGGAATTGTGATTATGTCAACAGTGCATCAACCCTGATAGGCACGACAACATTTTCCGGTACGGTTAAACATACGGGCACCTCTTGATTCATATTCCAAGCGTATCATCCGTGCCCAATGGACTCAGGGTGGCCAATTTCTTCGTGCATGGTGACCTCACCCCTGCCGCTTGGGGGGTCCCCAACGCTTCAGAGCAGGGGGCAAAATCAGCAACGGCCCCAAGGCTTCAAGGAGGGGGACAAAATCAGATGTGGCCCACAAGTGGGCAGATTGGCTACGTCACCCGTGCCGTCCACAGGGGCCCCAACGGCTGAGAGCGTGGGACAAAATCAGGAGCCGCCCACAAGTGGAGCGCTTGGCTTGACAGCGCTTGACGACATATTGAAAGAAATTAAGTGGCAACTCAGGGACATCAATATCAGAAATATGCTCGTGCAAGCAATTTGGGTACAAATAAAAGGTAACACGTAGAGCGTTCCGATGTCTCCTGCAGTCACAGCCATCATGGCAGAAACTCACACGCTGTTGGAGCGGTGTAGAACACCCTATCCCCATGGAGGATGAGAAAGTGGGTCTGAGAAATAAGAAGGGATGCATGACGTCCTGCAGCAAGCCCATTGAAAGTGTATCATCTCAGGGTGCCCGTTTCAGAAAGTATGTGCAAGCAGAGGGGGGCAGATGATGCTACAATGATGCACAATACACTACCCCCCCCTTTTGGCCAAACAACACGAGTGCTTGAGGAACCACAGCAATATCATGGACAAGTGGTGCAAAATAGCCTACTTTTTGCACAGCACACACAGCGCACGGTGGACCCCCTTTAAGCGATAAGGAGCTCGGCAGCCATGATGTCGCAGCAAATATAAAGTTGCAGGGATGGTGCAGGAGGCATGATTAAGGAGACCGGTAGGGTGTAGTGATGCAGGAGAACAGATGGCAACAATATAGGGGCAACTGTATAGGAGGTGCAATAGTAACGATACGGGAGTGCTGTAGCGGAGTAACAGGATGGTAATACAGCAGCAATGACCACTGGGAAACAGGGATGTAACCCTGCAACCCACTACCCATTCTAGTGAAAAAGAGTTCGAAAGCCAGGGTTAGACTCTAGTGGAAATGTACTGGACTCCGGCCTCTAGTAAAATCCAACATACACTCTACCTTCGCATCCAAAAGCGAAACACATGGGCTGAGGCTGGGGTTCTAACTCCCAAAATCCTCCCAAAATCCTCAGAGTCGCATTACCAATTCTATATCTCAATGGGATCCGTAACGTCCTTCCAGGGACATCTGTCGTCACCGGCGTGGCGTTGCGTCGTGGTAAGCACTGTGTGCCTGTCATCGCGAGGGGTGTGTCATCGAGCATGTGCCCCTTGCAGGTCGTCGCAGATGTGTCGGGTGTCGCCCCCAGTGTGTGGTGTGTGTCCGTACTCGCGCGTGTGGCGCCACGTGTCATGGCACGTGCGACAAGTGCACGTGGCATCGCGCGAATGTGGGGTCCCACTCTCATCAGCACCTCAATTTGCCCTGCCCTCGAGCCTGCTGGTGGACGGGCCAAGAGCGACAGAGCCGCAAATCACGATGGGGGCTGGGGCCTCGGGCTGGGTCACCCGCACACATCCGTTTCAATGGGGGAGAAGGGGGAGAGCATAGTCCGCCTCGGAGCTTGTCATTCACAAGCCTCGGTCCTCAAGCAAGTTCCACAGACCCAAAGCAGCGCTGTTTTGGGGGCAATGAGCACCAGTAGGAGGGCCTCGTTGGTGCTACATGGCTTCCCATGGCTTTACACGTACTCCCATTGCCACCACACGGTCACGCAACAACGGCCAAGGGGCCACCCCGACATCACGGATCTGCAGCCAACCCATGCCCCCCTGAAAACGGCCAAGTCCCCAGCGGTGTGGCGGGTGTGGTGGTGGGTGTGTTTGGTGCCGTGGGACCCGCCACAATAAACGCCCTGAATCCAATGGCTGAGCAGGAGTGGCAAGCAAGCACCAATAGGCCCCGAATTTCAAGGTGCTGCAGCACGCTGCACCATGCGTCAAGGCCACGATGCAGGTGAGGTCACGTGTGCGGAATCACAAAGGCGCAAGAACCCCATGCTCTGCTCCGAAATGCATTCCTCACCCCCCCTTCCCTCGCTCTCGCATCCACCCACTAGAGACCTACGTTAAAACCAATATGGTTAATTTCAATTTTTAATATATGAAAGGGGGGGAAAATTGACCTGGCAAATATTAGCACGTTAACCCAATTTTGGGTCATTTGCACCGCTTTGCTTGTGCGCGCACCATGCCCACTTGAAGTGTTTGGGTGGTCAAAGGGTGCCCAATAGGTTGCTACACGGGTTGCATAGTCCTATAGGTACGAGGCCACCGAGGTTGCCCAACTCCCGCTCATCCGCAACAAGCAAATAGAGGCCGTGAAGCAATATGCCTCCGTCCTCTTCTCAGCACCCGAATTGATCGGGTTACTTATGGACTTGAATGTCCCCAAGGGCGGCCTCTGGCATGTGTCGGACTTCATGACCCGCCGGGGGGCCGCGTACACCGCCGCAACAGGCCTCCCATTCCCCCGCCCCATCCCTTCACTTGACCACTTCATGGACACAGTTGGTCAAGCCGCTTGCGCTAGATCGACCCGTGTCCGTGTCGGAACCCCCCACAAGCAGCCGCTCTTGGCCGTTGCAATCGTGGGCCGCCTACATCCAATCGCATCCACCCCTTGTGGACACCATCGATTGGAAGCGGCCCCTCACTTTCCTCATCCGTGGGGATGCTTACCCATGCGCCGCTGGAAGTTCAACCCAACTTTCCATTGGGCTCCTCAACCACGGCGCACGGGGCCGAACACCCGCCTACCTATGGGTGATAGGCATGGCCGTATGCGCGAATAAGGACATGGCCGCGCTAGCGACAATATGGTCCAAGAACCTGCAGGTATACGGTCGTTCTGTTTCGCTTTCATTTTTGCGGTAATTTCTCGAAGTTAATACTTAATATTTCGCAAAAATTAATGCCGACTGAAATTTTAATCTAATATTAACCTCGAAAAACTAATTCCAAAATTGATTCCCTTTTGTTCGTAGGTGTTGCAGTCGGTCCGCGACTGCAAGAAGTTCTACTGGGGCACCAAGTGGGTGCCCGCTGAGTTGGTCGTTGGGGGTGGCCAACCCTGCGTGAGACGCCTCATTGGCGTCTCCATATCGCCCATGGTGGGCTCAATTTACAATATAGGTGTGTGGGACAAGGTTGCGGCGGCGTGGGTGAAGGCGGCGGTCCGCCACACATTGGAGAGGGAGGCGGTGGCGCGTCGCCGCTATCAGGAGACGGGCCTGAGCTTGGAGAATGGGGGGTGCGTAGGAGACCCGCACGTTGTGGTGCAGCGGTGCTTGGTCGTCCTATGCATCCTCCATTGTTGCATGGCCATGGGCCGCCTCCAAGCGGCCTTCATTGAGGCCCGCCTAGGGGACCTTCCCAAAGACAACGCCGTGGCCGTGCAACACGTGCTCTACCGGGCTCGCAACGGGCTCAGGTTGGGGGCCTGGGCTTCGCTTGACGGAGAGGAGGCACGGGCGTTGTTCCTCACATGGGAGGACTCGGGCCATTATTGGCCTACGCCCCGGAGGACGATGAGTGGCAAGCAGTGGTTGCCATGTAGGACCTCCTCCGGGACTTGTACCCGGATACCCCACCGCGCGCCGACCTACGGGCCGCGGAGGTCACGCGGGCGTACCGCGTGCATTGTGGCAAGGTTGCCTGCCAATCGACATACCTCTTCTACTTGGAGGAGGATGTGACATTGGCGGTGGCTAATGCGGCGCGGCTTGGGGTCAGTTTAGGTGCGGTGTGCGCCGATGTCGTTGAGAGCCTCAACGCCATTCTCAAGCGGGCCTACGACGACCACACGGCCCGCGGGGGGGGTGGGGGAATGCTGGGGGCTACGGCATTGGAACGGGAGGGGAGGTGGTTTTGCAAGGGTGGGAGTGGTGGTTTTTGAAATTTGACCTTCCGTTACAACACCATTGGGCACCACAGGGGGGGCGGGATTCTCGGAAATCGGATATCATGCTTAAAACCCCCCCAGAGCCAAATTTAAAAAGGGGGGGGGGTTTGGGGGGGGGGGTTTAAGGGGGTTTTTCGCCGCGCGGGGGTATTGTCCGCGGAAACGGCCCCCCAGCCCCCCAAACCCCCCCCCCATGAAGAACATAGTGTCGGGCACCTCCGAACAGTTGGGTATGCGGCCCAGGTGTGATCCGACAATTCGCACCGCCCCTACCAACGTCTATGGTAGGGTTTCATCGGCTTGGGTATTTCCGGCCGTGGGTACCAGAAACCTCGGGACTGTGGGTCTCCGAGGCGGTCATGGGGTTCGAAGTACACCATGGGGTTAGAATTGCAGCATGGGGGTTGACCCGCATCAAGGTCCGTCATGGGGTTCGGAATGCATCATGGGGTTAGAAATACACCATGGGGTGAGAAATGCGTCAAGGGGAGGGCCTAAAAGAAGGGGTGTGTGTGTGTGACTGTACTGGTCGGCCAACGCAACTCGGGAGGCCCTTAAAGCTATGGCTGGCCAGGCCTCCCTCCCCGCGCCATTGTGTGGGCCTTCCAGTCCTAGTGTGCATGCAACTACAAGGGAAGGAGAGGGAGAGTGAGGAGGTGTAGGGGGTGGGGGAGGTATCCGTTTGTGACGTGTGTGTGTGTGTGTGTGCATGTAGCTCCGCCTACTTCTTCCGCCCTGACGTCTTCACCGTGCAACGCTTCTTCGCATTTTGCTTGGTAGCGCTGATGGGCCGATTTGTGCCCTTGCCAGGAACGGCTTTCTTTTGCGGGACAACTTCCACCCCGGAAGAAGAGGTGGAAGAGGAAGAAGATGAGGAAGAAGAGGAGCTATTGCCATCCTCGGAAGTTGCGGCACTCTCGTTACCGCTAGACGAATCGTTATCTGCGGAAGACCTAGATTCCATAGAGCTTGCATCCTCCTCCGGTTTCCAGTCCAAATCGGAGCGTCCAAGAGAGGCTTCAGAGAAGGACGCACTCTCGTTGTCCACCGCCTTTGCCACTTTTAAAGTGATCTTGGGCTTCATCACCATGGGGATTTTTTTGGCTCGCCCCTTTTTTTTCTCATCGTCCTGCCCAACTACAACCCATTCCGTCAAATCAACGGTGTTGGGTGGCACGGTTGGATGGCACCGAGCCAAGTGAGTTTTGATGTTCAAAACCCACGGGGTGGCACTGCACCCGGGAAGAGGACATTCACGGGGCATGTTTTCTTTTTTGCGTGTGGCAATTGCGAGCTTCAATGGGCCCACACACGGGCATGTGCTACTGATTTTCTTGCCCACAATACTTGTGATACACGTGCCTGTTGTGCGTCCACAAAAACCACAGGGTTCGGCCTCACCATGCATCCTTGGGTCCGTTACCACCTCTCCTTTTTGCAAGGGCAAATTGGCTACCCCACCCCTGCCGTATCGGGGATCCCCGCCGCTGCAGAGCGGGGGGCAAAATCAGAAGTGGCCCACAAGTGGGCAAAGTGGCTACCTCACCCCTGCCGTATCGGGGATCCCCGCCGCTGCAGAGCGGGGGGCAAAATCAGAAGTGGCCCACAAGGGGGCAAATTGGCTACCTCACCCCTGCCGTATCGGGGATCCCCGCCGCTGCACAGCGGGGGGCAAAATCAGAAGTGGCCCACAAGTGGGCAAAGTGGCTACCTCACCCTTGCCGTATCGGGGATCCCCGCCGCTTCAGAGCAGGGGGCAAAATCAGAAGTGGCCCACAAGTGGGCAAATTGGCTACCTCACCCCTGCCGTATCGGGGATCCCCGCCGCTCCATAGCGGGGGGCAAAATCAGAAGTGGCTCACCCCTGCCGTATCGGGGATCCCCGCTGCTTGCTTCGGAGCGGGGGGCAAAATCAGAAGCGGGCCACAAGTGGGCAAATTGGCTACCTCACCCCTGCCGTATCGGGGATCCCCGCCGCTCCAGAGCGGGGAACAAAATCAGAAGTGTCTCACCCCTGCCGTATCGGGGATCCCCGCCGCTGCAGAGCGGGGGGCAAAATCAGAAGTGGCCCACAAGTGGGCAAATTGGCTACCTCACCCCTGCCGTATCGGGGATCCCCGCCGCTTCAGAGCGGGGGGCAAAATCAGAAGTGGCCCACAAGTGGGCAAAGTGGCTACCTCACCCTTGCCGTATCGGGGATCCCCGCCGCTTCAGAGCGGGGGGCAAAATCAGAAGTGGCCCACAAGTGGGCAAATTGGCTACCTCACCCCTGCCGTATCGGGGATCCCCGCCGCTGCAGAGCGGGGGGCAAAATCGGAAGTGGCCCACAAGTGGGCAAAGTGGCTACCTCACCCCTGCCGTATCGGGGATCCCCGCGGCTGCAGAGCGGGGGGCAAAATCAGAAATGGCCCACAAGTGGGCAAAGTGGCTACCTCACCCCTGCCGTATCGGGGATCCCCGCCGCTGCAGAGCGGGGGGCAAAAGCAGAAGTGGCCCACAAGTGGGCAAATTGGCTACCTCACCCCTGCCGTATCGGGGATCCCCGCCGCTGCAGAACGGGGGGCAAAATCAGAAGTGGCCCACAAGTGGGCAAAGTGGCTACCTCACCCCTGCCGTATCGGGGATCCCCGCTGCCGCATAGCGGGGGGCAAAATCAGAAGTGGCCCACAAGTGGACAAATTGGCTACCTCACCCCTGCCGTATCGGGGATCCCCGCCGCTGCAGAGCGGGGGGGAAAATCAGAAGTGGCCCACAAGTGGGCAAATTGGCTACCTCACCCCTGCCGTATCCGGGATCCCCGCCGCTGCAGAGCGGGGGGCAAAATCAGAAGTGGCCCACAAGTGGGCAAATTGGCTACCTCACCCCTGCCGTATCGGGGATCCCCGCCGCTGCAGAGCGGGGGGCAAAATCAGAAGTGGCCCACAAGTGGGCAAATTGGCTACCTCACCGCTGCCGTATCGGGGATCCCCGCTGCTTCAGAGCGGGGGGCAAAATCAGAAATGGCCCACAAGTGGGCAAATTGGCTACCTCACCCCTGCGGTATCGGGGATCCCCGCCGCTGCAGAGCGGGGGTCAAAAACAGAAATGGCCCACAAGTGGGCAAATTGGCTACCTCGCCCCTGCCGTATCGGGGATCCCCGCCGTTGCAGAGCGGGGGGCAAAATCAGAAATGGCCCACAAGTGGGCAAAGTGGCTACCTCACCCCTGCCGTATCGGGGATCCCCGCCGCTGCAGAGCGGGGGGCAAAAGCAGAAATGGCCCACAAGTGGGCAAAGTGGCTACCTCACCCCTGCCGTATCGGGGATCCCCGCCGCTGCAGAGCGGGGGGCAAAATGAGAAGTGGCCCACAAGTGGGCAATTTGGCTACCTCACCCCTGCCGTATCGGGGATCCCCGCCGCTGCAGAGCGGGGGGCAAAAGCAGAAATGGCCCACAAGTGGGCAAAGTGGCTACCTCACCCCTGCCGTATCGGGGATCCCCGCCGCTGCAGAGCGGGGGGCAAAATCAGAAGTGGCCCACAAGTGGGCAAATTGGCTACCTAACCCCTACCGTATCGGGGATCCCCGCCGCTGCAGAGCGGGGGGCAAAATCAGAAGTGGCCCACAAGTGGGCAAAGTGGCTACCTCACCCCTGCCGTATCGGGGATCCCCGCCGCTTCAGAGCGGGGGGCAAACTCAGAAGTGGCCCACAAGTGGGCAAAGTGGCTACCTCACCCCTGCCGTATCGGGGATCCCCGCCACTTCAGAGCAGGGGGCAAAATCAGAAGTGGCCCACAAGTGGGCAAATTGGCTACCTCACCCCTGCCGTATCGGGGATCCCCGCCGCTGCAGAGCGGGGGGCAAAATGAGAAGTGGCCCACAAGTGGGCAAAGTGGCTACCTCACCCCTGCCGTATCGGGGATCCCCGCCGCTGCAGAGCGGGGGGCAAAATCAGAAGTGGCCCACAAGTGGGCAAATTGGCTACCTCACCCCTGCCGTATCCGGGATCCCCGCCGCTGCAGAGCGGGGGGCAAAATCAGAAGTGGCCCACAAGTGGGCAAAGTGGCTACCTCAACCCTGCCGTATCGGGGATCCCCGCCGCTTCAGAGCGGGGGGCAAAATCAGAAGTGGCCCACAAGTGGGCAAAGTGGCTACCTCACCCCTGCCGTATCGGGGATCCCCGCCGCTTCAGAGCGGGGGGCAAACTCAGAAGTGGCCCACAAATGGGCAAATTGGCTACCTCACCCTTACCGTATCGGGGATCCCCGCCGCTTTAGAGCGGGGGGCAAAATCAGAGATGGCCCACAAGTGGGCAAATTGGCTACCTCACCCCTGCCGTATCCGGGATCCCCGCCGCTGCAGAGCGGGGGGCAAAATCAGAAGTGGCCCACAAGTGGGCAAATTGGCTACCTCACCCCTGCCGTATCGGGGATCCCCGCCGCTGCAGAGCGGGGGGCAAAATCAGAAGTGCCCCACAAGTGGGCAAATTGGCTACCTCACCCCTGCCGTATCCGGGATCCCCGCCGCTGCAGAGCGGGGGGCAGAATCAGAAGTGGCCCACAAGTGGGCAAAGTGGCTACCTCACCCCTGCCGTATCGGGGATCCCCGCCGCTTCAGAGCGGAGGGCAAAATCAGAAGTGGCCCACAAGTGGGCAAAGTGGCTACCTCACCCCTGCCGTATCGGGGATCCCCGCTGCCTGCTTCGGAGCGGGGGGCAAAATCAGAAGTGGCCCACAAGTGGGCAAAATGGCTACCTCACCCCTGCCGTATCGGGGATCCCCGCCGCTGCAGGGCAGGGGGGAAAATCAGAAGTGGCCCACAAGTGGGCAAAGTGGCCACCTCACCCCTGCCGTATCGGGGATCCCCGCCGCTTCGGAGCGGGGGGCAAAATCAGAAGTGGCCCACAAGTGGGCAAATTGGCTACCTCACCCCTGCGGTATCGGGGATCCCCGCCGCTGCAGAGCGGGGGGCAAACTCAGAAGTGGCCCACAAGTGGGCAAATTGGCTATCTCACCCCTGCCGTATCGGGGATCCCCGCCGCTGCAGAGCGGGGGGGGAAATCAGAAGTGGCCCACAAGTGGGCAAAGTGGCTACCTCACCCCTGCCGTATCGGGGATCCCCGCCGCTTCGGAGCGGGGGGCAAAATCAGAAGTGGCCCACAAGTGGGCAAAGTGGCTACCTCAACCCTGCCGTATCGGGGATCCCCGCCGCTGCAGAGCGGGGGGCAAACTCAGAAGTGGCCCACAAGTGGGCAAATTGGCTATCTCACCCCTGCCGTATCGGGGATCCCCGCCGCTGCAGAGCGGGGGGGGAAATCAGAAGTGGCCCACAAGTGGGCAAAGTGGCTACCTCACCCCTGCCGTATCGGGGATCCCCGCCGCTGCAGAGCGGGGGGCAAAATCAGAAGTGGCCCACAAGTGGGCAAATTGGCTACCTCACCCCTGCCGTATCGGGGATCCCCACCGCTTCAGAGCGGGGGGGGAAATCAGAAGTGGCCCACAAGTGGGCAAAGTGGCTACCTCACCCCTGCCGTATCGGGGATCCCCGCTGCCTGCTTCGGAGCGGGGGGCAAAATCAGAAGTGGCCCACAAGTGGGCAAAATGGCTACCTCACCCCTGCCGTATCGGGGATCCCCGCCGCTGCAGGGCAGGGGGGAAAATCAGAAGTGGCCCACAAGTGGGCAAAGTGGCCACCTCACCCCTGCCGTATCGGGGATCCCCGCCGCTTCGGAGCGGGGGGCAAAATCAGAAGTGGCCCACAAGTGGGCAAATTGGCTACCTCACCCCTGCGGTATCGGGGATCCCCGCCGCTGCAGAGCGGGGGGCAAACTCAGAAGTGGCCCACAAGTGGGCAAATTGGCTATCTCACCCCTGCCGTATCGGGGATCCCCGCCGCTGCAGAGCGGGGGGCAAAATCAGAAGTGGCCCACAAGTGGGCAAATTGGCTACCTCACCCCTGGCGTATCGGGGATCCCCGCCGCTGCAGAGCGGGGGGCAAAATCAGAAGTGGCCCACAAGTGGGCAAAGTGGCTACCTCACCCCTGCCGTATCGGGGATCCCCGCCGCTGCAGAGCAGGGGGCAAAATCAGAAGTGGCCCACAAGTGGGCAAATTGGCTACCTCACCCCTGCCGTATCGGGGATCCCCGCCGCTGCAGAGCGGGGGGCAAAATCAGAAGTGGCCCACAAGTGGGCAAATTGGCTACCTCACCCCTGCCGTATCTGGACCCCGCCGCTGCAGAGCAGGGGGCAAAATCAGAAGTGGCCCACAAGTGGGCAAATTGGCTACCTCACCCCTGCCGTATCGGGGATCCCCGCCGCTGCAGAGCGGGGGGCAAAATCAGAAGTGGCCCACAAGTGGGCAAAGTGGCTACCTCACCCCTGCCGTATCGGGGATCCCCGCCGCTGCAGAGCGGGGGGCAAAATCAGAAGTGGCCCACAAGTGGGCAAATTGGCTACCTCAGCACTGCCGTATCGGGGATCCCCGCCGCTGCAGAGCGGGGGGCAAAATCAGAAGTGGCCCAAAAGTGGGCAAATTGGCTACCCCACCCCTGCTATATCGGGGATCCCCGCCGCTTTAGAGCGGGGGGCAAAATCAGAAGTGGCCCACAAATGGGCAAATTGGCTATCTCACCCCTGCCGTATCGGGGATCCCCGCCGCTGCAGAGCCGGGGGGCAAAATCAGAAGTGGCCCACAAGTGGGCAAATTGGCTACCTCACCCCTGCCGTATCGGGGATCCCCGCCGCTTCAGAGCGGGGGGCAAACTCAGAGGCCCACAAGTGGGCAAATTGGCTACCTCACCCCTGCCGTATCGGGGATCCCCGCCGCTGCAGAGCGGGGGGCAAAATCAGAAGTGGCCCACCAGTGGGCAAAGTGGCTACCTCACCCCTGCCGTATCGGGGATCCCCGCCGCTGCAGAGCGGGGGGCAAAATCAGAAGTGGCCCACAAGTGGGCAAAGTGGCTACCTCACCCCTGCCGTATCGGGGATCCCCGCCGCTGCAGAGCGGGGGGCAAAATCAGAAGTGGCCCACAAGTGGGCAAATTGGCTACCTCACCCCTGCCGTATCGGGGATCCCCGCCGCTGCAGAGCGGGGGGCAAACTCAGAAGTGGCCCACAAGTGGGCAAATTGGCTACCTCACCCCTGCCGTATCGGGGATCCCCGCCGCTGCAGAGCGGGGGGCAAAATCAGAAGTGGCCCACAAGTGGGCAAATTGGCTACCTCACCCCTGCCGTATCGGGGATCCCCGCCGCTGCAGAGCGGGGGGCAAAATCAGAGATGGCCCACAAGTGGGCAAATTGGCTACCTCACCCCTGCCGTATCGGGGATCCGCGCCGCTGCAGAGCGGGGGGCAAAATCAGAAGTGGCCCACAAGTGGGCAAATTGGCTACCTCAACCCTGCCGTATCGGGGATCCCCACCGCTGTTGAGCGGGGGGCAAAATCAGAAGTGGCCCACAAGTGGGCAAATTGGCTACCTCACCCCTGCCGTATCGGGGATCCCCGCCGCTGCAGAGCGGGGGGGGAAATCAGAAGTGGCCCACAAGTGGGCAAAGTGGCTACCTCACCCCTGCCGTATCGGGGATCGCCGCCGCTGCAGAGCGGGGGGCAAAATCAGAAGTGGCCCACAAGTGGGAAAATTGGCTACCTCACCCCTGCCGTATCGGGGATCCCCACCGCTTCAGAGCGGGGGGGGAAATCAGAAGTGGCCCACAAGTGGGCAAAGTGGCTACCTCACCCCTGCCGTATCGGGGATCCCCGCTGCCTGCTTCGGAGCGGGGGGCAAAATCAGAAGTGGCCCACAAGTGGGCAAAATGGCTACCTCACCCCTGCCGTATCGGGGATCCCCGCCGCTGCAGGGCAGGGGGGAAAATCAGAAGTGGCCCACAAGTGGGCAAAGTGGCCACCTCACCCCTGCCGTGTCGGGGATCCCCGCCGCTTCGGAGCGGGGGGCAAAATCAGAAGTGGCCCACAAGTGGGCAAAGTGGCTACCTCACCCCTGCCGTATCGGGGATCCCCGCCGCTGCAGAGCGGGGGGCAAACTCAGAAGTGGCCCACAAGTGGGCAAATTGGCTGTCTCACCCCTGCCGTATCGGGGATCCCCGCCGCTGCAGAGCGGGGGGCAAAATCAGAAGTGGCCCACAAGTGGGCAAATTGGCTACCTCACCCCTGCCGTATCGGGGATCCCCGCCGCTGCAGAGCGGGGGGCAAAATCAGAAGTGGCCCACAAGTGGGCAAAGTGGCTACCTCACCCCTGCCGTATCGGGGATCCCCGCCGCTGCAGAGCAGGGGGCAAAATCAGAAGTGGCCCACAAGTGGGCAAATTGGCTACCTCACCCCTGCCGTATCGGGGATCCCCGCCGCTGCAGAGCGGGGGGCAAAATCAGAAGTGGCCCACAAGTGGGCAAATTGGCTACCTCACCCCTGCGGTATCGGGGATCCCCGCCGCTGCAGAGCGGGGGGCAAAATCAGAAGTGGCCCACAAGTGGGCAAAGTGGCTACCTCACCCCTGCCGTATCGGGGATCCCCGCCGCTGCAGAGCGGGGGGCAAAATCAGAAGTGGCCCACAAGTGGGCAAATTGGCTACCTCAGCACTGCCGTATCGGGGATCCCCGCCGCTGCAGAGCGGGGGGCAAAATCAGAAGTGGCCCAAAAGTGGGCAAATTGGCTACCTCACCCCTGCTATATCGGGGATCCCCGCCGCTTTAGAGCGGGGGGCAAAATCAGAAGTGGCCCACAAATGGGCAAATTGGCTATCTCACCCCTGCCGTATCGGGGATCCCCGCCGCTGCAGAGCCGGGGGGCAAAATCAGAAGTGGCCCACAAGTGGGCAAATTGGCTACCTCACCCCTGCCGTATCGGGGATCCCCGCCGCTTCGAAGCGGGGGGCAAACTCAGAGGCCCACAAGTGGGCAAATTGGCTACCTCACCCCTGCCGTATCGGGGATCCCCGCCGCTGCAGAGCGGGGGGCAAAATCAGAAGTGGCCCACAAGTGGGCAAAGTGGCTACCTCAGCACTGCCGTATCGGGGATCCCCGCCGCTGCAGAGCGGGGGGCAAAATCAGAAGTGGCCCAAAAGTGGGCAAATTGGCTACCTCACCCCTGCCGTATCGGGGATCCCCGCCGCTGCAGAGCGGGGGGCAAAATCAGAAGTGGCCCACAAGTGGGCAAATTGGCTACCTCACCCCTGCCGTATCGGGGATCCCCGCCGCTGCAGAGCGGGGGGCAAAATCAGAGATGGCCCACAAGTGGGCAAATTGGCTACCTCACCCCTGCCGCATCGGGGATCCCCGCCGCTGCAGAGCGGGGGGCAAAATCAGAAGTGGCCCACAAGTGGGCAAATTGGCTACCTCACCCCTGCCGTATCGGGGATCCGCGCCGCTGCAGAGCGGGGGGCAAAATCAGAAGTGGCCCACAAGTGGGCAAATTGGCTACCTCAACCCTGCCGTATCGGGGATCCCCACCGCTGTTGAGCGGGGGGCAAAATCAGAAGTGGCCCACAAGTGGGCAAAGTGGCTACCTCACCCCTGCCGTATCGGGGATCCCCGCCGCTGCAGAGCGGGGGGCAAAATCAGAAGTGGCCCACAAGTGGGCAAAGTGGCTACCTCACCCCTGCCGTATCGGGGATCCCCGCCGCTGCAGAGCGGGGGGCAAAATCAGAAGTGGCCCACAAGTGGGCAAATTGGCTACCTCACCCCTGCCGTATCCGGGATCCCCGCCGCTGCAGAGCGGGGGGCAAAATCAGAAGTGGCCCACAAGTGGGCAAATTGGCTACCTCACCCCTGCCGTATCGGGGATCCCCGCCGCTGCAGAGCGGGGGGCAAAATCAGAAGTGGCCCACAAGTGGGCAAATTGGCTATCTCACCCCTGCCGTATCGGGGATCCCCGCCGCTGCAGAGCCGGGGGGCAAAATCAGGAGTGGCCCACAAGTGGGCAAAGTGGCTACCTCACCCCTGCCGTATCCGGGATCCCCGCCGCTGCAGAGCGCGGGGCAAAATCAGAAGTGGCCCACAAGTGGGCAAATTGGCTACCTCACCCCTGCCGTATCGGGGATCCCCGCCGCTGCAGAGCGGGGGGCAAAATCAGAAGTGGCCCACAAGTGGGCAAATTGGCTACCTCACCCCTGCCGTATCGGGGATCCCCGCCGCTTCAGAGCGGGGGGCAAACTGAGAGGCCCACAAGTGGGCAAATTGGCTACCTCACCCCTGCCGTATCGGGGATCCCCGCCGCTGCAGAGCGGGGGGCAAAATCAGAAGTGGCCCACAAGTGGGCAAAGTGGCTACCTCACCCCTGCCGTATCGGGGATCCCCGCCGCTGCAGAGCGGGGGGCAAAATCAGAAGTGGCCCACAAGTGGGCAAAGTGGCTACCTCACCCCTGCCGTATCGGGGATCCCCGCCGCTGCAGAGCGGGGGGCAAAATCAGAAGTGGCCCACAAGTGGGCAAATTGGCTACCTCACCCCTGCCGTATCGGGGATCCCCGCCGCTGCAAAGCGGGGGGCAAAATCAGAGATGGCCCACAAGTGGGCAAATTGGCTACCTCACCCCTGCCGTATCGGGGATCCCCGCCGCTGCAAAGCGGGGGGCAAAATCAGAAGTGGCCCACAAGTGGGCAAATTGGCTACCTCACCCCTGCCGTATCGGGGATCCGCGCCGCTGCAGAGCGGGGGGCAAAATCAGAAGTGGCCCAAAAGTGGGCAAAGTGGCTACCTCAACCCTGCCGTATCGGGGATCCCCACCGCTGTTGAGCGGGGGGCAAAATCAGAAGTGGCCCACAAGTGGGCAAAGTGGCTACCTCACCCCTGCCGTATCGGGGATCCCCGCCGCTGCAGAGCGGGGGGCAAAATCAGAAGTGGCCCACAAGTGGGCAAATTGGCTACCTCACCCCTGCCGTATCGGGGATCCCCGCCGCTGCAGAGCGGGGGCAAAATCAGAAGTGGCCCACAAGTGGGCAAATTGGCTACCTCAACCCTGCCGTATCGGGGATCCCCACCGCTGCAGAGCGGGGGGCAAAATCAGAAGTGGCCCACAAGTGGGCAAAGTGGCTACCTCACCCCTGCCGTATCCGGGATCCCCACCGCTGCAGAGCGGGGGGCAAAATCAGAAGTGGCCCACAAGTGGGCAAAGTGGCTACCTCACCCCTGCCGTTCGGGGATCCCCGCCGCTGCAGAGCGGGGGGCAAAATCAGAAGTGGCCCACAAGTGGGCAAATTGGCTACCTCACCCCTGCCGTATCGGAGATCCCCGCCGCTGCAGAGCGGGGGGCAAAATCAGAAGTGGCCCACAAGTGGGCAAATTGGCTACCTCACCCCTGCCGTATCGGGGATCCCCGCCGCTGCAGAGCGGGGGGCAAAATCAGAAGTGGCCCACAAGTGGGCAAATTGGCTACCTCACCCTTGCCGTATCGGGGATCCCCGCCGCTGCAGAGCGGGGGGCAAAATCAGAAGTGGCCCACAAGTGGGCAAATTGGCTACCTCACCCCTGCCGTATCGGAGATCCCCGCCGCTGCAGAGCGGGGGGCAAAATCAGAAGTGGCCCACAAGTGGGCAAAGTGGCTACCTCACCCTTGCCGTATCGGGGATCCCCGCCGCTGCAGAGCGGGGGGCAAAATCAGAAGTGGCCCACAAGTGGGCAAAATGGCTACCTCACCCCTGCCGTATCGGGGATCCCCGCCGCTGCAGAGCGGGGGGCAAAATCAGAAGTGGCCCACAAGTGGGCAAATTGGCTACCTCACCCCTGCCGTATCGGGGATGCCCACCGCTTCAGAGCGGGGGGCAAAATCAGAAGTGGCCCACAAGTGGGCAAAGTGGCTACCTCACCCCTGCCGTATCGGGGATCCCCGCCGCTGCAGAGCGGGGGGCAAAATCAGAAGTGGCCCTCAAGTGGGCAAATTGGCTACCTCACCCCTGCCGTATCGGGGATCCCCGCCGCTGCAGAGCGGGGGGCAAAATCAGAAGTGGCCCACAAGTGGGCAAATTGGCTACCTCACCCCTGCCGTATCGGGGATCCCCGCCGCTGCAGAGCGGGGGGCAAAATCAGAAGTGGCCCACAAGTGGGCAAATTGGCTACCTCACCCCTGCCGTATCGGGGATCCCCGCCGCTGCAGAGCGGGGGGCAAACTCAGAAGTGGCCCACAAGTGGGCAAAGTGGCTACCTCACCCCTGCCGTATCGGGGATCCCCGCCGCTGCACAGCGGGGGGCAAACTCAGAAGTGGCCCACAAGTGGGCAAAATGGCTACCTCACCCCTGCCGTATCGGGGATCCCCGCCGCTGCAGAGCGGGGGGCAAAATCAGAAGTGGCCCACAAGTGGGCAAATTGGCTACCTCACCCCTGCCGTATCGGGGATCCCCGCCGCTTCAGAGCGGGGGGCAAAATCAGAAGTGGCCCACAAGTGGGCAAAGTGGCTACCTCACCCCTGCCGTATCTGGGATCCCCGCCGCTGCAGAGCGGGGGGCAAAATCAGAAGTGGCCCTCAAGTGGGCAAATTGGCTACCTCACCCCTGCCGTATCGGGGATCCCCGCCGCTGCAGAGCGGGGGGCAAAATCAGAAGTGGCCCACAAGTGGGCAAATTGGCTACCTCACCCCTGCCGTATCGGGGATCCCCGCCGCTGCAGAGCGGGGGGCAAAATCAGAAGTGGCCCACAAGTGGGCAAATTGGCTACCTCACCCCTGCCGTATCGGGGATCCCCGCCGCTGCAGAGCGGGGGGCAAACTCAGAAGTGGCCCACAAGTGGGCAAAGTGGCTACCTCACCCCTGCCGTATCGGGGATCCCCGCCGCTGCAGAGCGGGGGGCAAACTCAGACATGGCCCACAAGTGGGCAAAGTGGCTACCTCACCCCTGCCGTATCGGGGATCCCCGCCGCTGCAGAGCGGGGGGCAAAATCAGAAGTGGCCCACAAGTGGGCAAAGTGGCTACCTCACCCCTGCCGTATCGGGGATCCCCGCCGCTTCAGAGCGGGGGCCAAAATCAGAAGTGGCCCACAAGTGGGCAAAGTGGCTACCTCACCCCTGCCGTATCGGGGATCCCCACCGCTGCAGAGCGGGGGGCAAAATCAGAAGTGGCCCACAAGTGGGCAAATTGGCTACCTCACCTCTGCCGTATCTGGACCCCGCCGCTGCAGAACGGGGGGCAAAATCAGAAGTGGCCCACAAGTGGGCAAATTGGCTACCTCACCCCTGCCGTATCGGGGATCCCCGCCGCTTCAGAGCGGGGGGCAAACTCAGAAGTGGCCCACAAGTGGGCAAAGTGGCTACCTCACCCCTGCCGTATCGGGGATCCCCGCCGCTTCAGAGCGGGGGGCAAAATCAGAAGTGGCCCACAAGTGGGCAAATTGGCTACCTCACCCCTACCGTATCGGGGATCCCCGCCGCTGCAGAGCGGGGGGCAAACTCAGAAGTGGCCCACAAGTGGGCAAATTGGCTACCTCACCCCTGCCGTATCGGGGATCCCCGCTGCTTCAGAGCGGGGGGCAAAATCAGAACTGGCCCACAAGTGGGCAAATTGGCTACCTCACCCCTACCGTATCAGGTATCCCCGCCGCTTCAGAGCGGGGGGCAAAATCAGAAGTGGCCCACAAGTGGGCAAAGTGGCTACCTCACCCCTGCCGTATCGGGGATCCCCACCGCTTCAGAGCGGGGGCCAAAATCAGAAGTGGCCCACAAGTGGGCAAAGTGGCTACCTCACCCCTGCCGTATGGGGGATCCCCACCGCTGCAGAGCGGGGGGCAAAATCAGAAGTGGCCCACAAGTGGGCAAAATGGCTACCTCACCCCTGCCGTATCCGGGATCCCCGCCGCTGCAGAGCGGGGGGCAAAATCAGAAGTGGCCCACAAGTGGGCAAAGTGGCTACCTCACCCCTGCCGTATCGGGGATCCCCGCCGCTTCAGAGCGGGGGGCAAACTCAGAAGTGGCCCACAAGTGGGCAAAGTGGCTACCTCACCCCTGCCGTATCGGGGATCCCCGCCGCTGCAGAGCGGGGGGCAAAATCAGAAGTGGCCCACAAGTGGGCAAATTGGCTACCTCACCCCTGCCGTATCGGGGATCCCCGCCGCTGCAGAGCGGGGGGCAAACTCAGAAGTGGCCCACAAGTGGGCAAATTGGCTACCTCACCCCTGCCGTATCGGGGATCCCCGCTGCTTCAGAGCGGGGGGCAAAATCAGAACTGGCCCACAAGTGGGCAAATTGGCTACCTCACCCCTACCGTATCAGGTATCCCCGCCGCTTCAGAGCGGGGGGCAAAATCAGAAGTGGCCCACAAGCAAGCAAAGTGGCTACCTCACCCCTGCCGTATCGGGGATCCCCGCCGCTGCAGAGCGGGGGGCAAAATCAGAAGTGGCCCACAAGTGGGCAAAGTGGCTACCTCACCCCTGCCGTATCGGAGATCCCCGCCGCTGCAGAGCGGGGGGCAAAAGCAGAAATGGCCCACAAGTGGGCAAAATGGCTACCTCACCCCTGCCGTATCGGGGATCCCCGCCGCTGCAGAGCGGGGGGCAAAATCAGAAGTGGCCCACAAGTGGGCAAATTGGCTACCTCACCCCTGCCGTATCGGGGATCCACGCCGCTGCAGAGCGGGGGGCAAAATCAGAAGTGGCCCACAAGTGGGCAAATTGGCTACCTCACCCCTGCCGTATCGGGGATCCCCGCCGCTTCAGAGCGGGGGCCAAAATCAGAAGTGGCCCACAAGTGGGCAAATTGGCTACCTCACCCCTGCCATATCGGGGATCCCCACCGCTTCAGAGCGGGGGGCAAAATCAGAAGTGGCCCACAAGTGGGCAAAGTGGCTACCTCACCCCTGCCGTATCGGGGATCCCCGCCGCTGCAGAGCGGGGGACAAAATCAGAAGTGGCCCACAAGTGGGCAAAGTGGCTACCTCACCCCTGCCGTATCGCGGATGCCCGCCGCTTCAGAGCGGGGGGCAAAATCAGAAGTGGCCCACAAGTGGGCAAAGTGGCTACTTCACCCCTGCCGTATCGGGGATCCCCGCCGCTGCAGAGCGGGGGGCAAAATCAGAAGTGGCCCACAAGTGGGCAAAGTGGCTACCTCACCCCTGCCGTATCGGGGATCCCCGCCGCTGTAGAGCGGGGGACAAAATCAGAAGTGGCCCACAAAAGGGCAAAGTGGCTACCTCACCCCTGCCGTATCGGGGATCCCCGCCGCTGCAGAGCGGGGGGCAAACTCAGAAGTGGCCCACAAGTGGGCAAATTGGCTACCTCACCCCTGCCGTATCGGGGATCCCCGCTGCTTCAGAGTGGGGGGCAAAATCAGAAGTGGCCCACAAGTGGGCAAATTGGCTACCTCACCCCTACCGTATCGGGGATCCCCGCCGCTTCAGAGCGGGGGGCAAAATCAGAAGTGGCCCACAAGCAGGCAAAGTGGCTACCTCAACCCTGCCGTATCATGGATCCCCGCCGCTGCAGAGCGTTGGGCAAAATCAGAAGTGGCCCACAAGTGGGCAAATTGGCTACCTCACCCCTGCCGTATCGGGGATCCCCGCCGCTGCAGAGCGGGGGGCAAAATCATAAGTGGCCCACAAGTGGGCAACTTGGCTATCTCACCCCTGCCGTATCGGGGATCCCCGCCGCTGCAGCCAAGGGGGCAAAATCAGAAGTGGCCCACAAGTGGGCAAATTGGCTACCTCACCTCTGCCGTATCGGGGATCCCCGCCGCTTCAGAGCGGGGGGCAAAATCAGAAGTGGCCCACAAGTGGGCAAATTGGCTACCTCACCCCTGCCGTATCGGGGATCCCCGCCGCTGCAGAGCGGGGGGCAAAATCAGAACTGGCCCACAAGTGGGCAAATTGGCTACCTCACCCCTGCCATATCGGGGATCCCCGCCGCTGCAGAGCGGGGGGCAAAATCAGAAGTGGCCCTCAAGTGGGCAAAGTGGCTACCTCACCCCTGCCGTATCGGGGATCCGCGCCGCTGCAGAGCGGGGGGCAAAATCAGAAGTGGCCCACAAGTGGGCAAATTGGCTACCTCACCCCTGCCGTATCGGGGATCCCCGCCGCTGCAGAGCGGGGGGCAAAATCAGAAGTGGCCCACAAGTGGGCAAATTGGCTACCTCACCCCTGCCGTATCGGGGATCCCCGCCGCTTCAGAGCGGGGGGCAAACTCAGAAGTGGCCCACAAGTGGGCAAAGTGGCTACCTCACCCTTGCCGTATCGGGGATCCCCGCCGCTGCAGAGCGGGGGGCAAAATCAGAAGTGGCCCACAAGTGGGCAAAGTGGCTACCTCACCCCTGCCGTATCGGGGATCCCCGCCGCTGCAGAGCGGGGGGCAAAATCAGAAGTGGCCCACAAGTGGGCAAAGTGGCTACCTCACCCCTGCCGTATCGGGGATCCCCGCCGCTTCAGAGCGGGGGCCAAAATCAGAAGTGGCCCACAAGTGGGCAAAGTGGCTACCTCACCCCTGCCGTATCGGGGATCCCCACCGCTGCAGAGCGGGGGGCAAACTCAGAAGTGGCCCACAAGTGGGCAAAGTGGCTACCTCACCCCTGCCGTATCGGGGATCCCCGCCGCTTCAGAGCGGGGGGCAAACTCAGAAGTGGCCCACAAGTGGGCAAATTGGCTACCTCACCCCTGCCGTATCGGGGATCCCCGCCGCTTCGGAGCGGGGGGCAAAATCAGAAGTGGCCCACAAGTGGGCAAATTGGCTACCTCACCCCTGCTGTATCGGGGATCCCCGCCGCTTCAGAGCGGGGGGCAAAATCAGAAGTGGCCCACAAGCAGGCAAAGTGGCTACCTCACCCCTGCCGTATCGGGGATCCCCGCCGCTGCAGAGCGGGGGGCAAAATCAGAAGTGGCCCACACGTGGGCAAATTGGCTACCTCACCCCTGCCGTATCGGGGATCCCCGCCGCTGCAGAGCGGGGGGCAAAATCAGAAGTGGCCCACAAGTGGGCAAGGTGGCTACCTCACCCCTGCCGTATCGGGGATCCCCGCCGCTGCAGAGTGGGGGGCAAAATCAGAAGTGGCCCACAAGTGGGCAAATTGGCTACCTCACCCCTGCCGTATCGGGGATGCCCGCCGCTGCAGAGCGGGGGGCAAAATCAGAAGTGGCCCGCAAGTGGGCAAATTGGCTACCTCACCCCTGCCGTATCGGGGATCCCCGCCGCTGCAGAGCGGGGGGCATAATCAGAAGTGGCCCACAAGTGGGCAAAGTGGCTACCTCACCCCTGCCGTATCGGGGGTCCCCGCCGCTGCAGAGCGGGGGGCAAAATCAGAAGTGGCCCGCAAGTGGGCAAAGTGGCTACCTCACCCCTGCCGTATCGGGGATGCCCGCCGCTGCAGAGCGGGGGGCAAAATCAGAAGTGGCCCGCAAGTGGGCAAATTGGCTACCTCACCCCTGCCGTATCGGGGATCCCCGCCGCTGCAGAGCGGGGGGCAAAATCAGAAGTGGCCCACAAGTGGGCAAAGTGGCTACCTCACCCCTGCCGTATCGGGGGTCCCCGCCGCTGCAGAGCGGGGGGCAAAATCAGAAGTGGCCCACAAGTGGGCGAAGTGGCTACCTCACCCCTGCCGTATCGGGGATCCCCGCGGCTGCAGAGCGGGGGGCAGAATCAGAAGTGGCCCACAAGTGGGCAAAGTGGCTACCTCACCCCTGCCGTATCGGGGATCCCCGCCGCTTCAGAGCGGGGGGCAAAATCAGAAGTGGCCCACAAGTGGGCAAAGTGGCTACCTCACCCCTGCCGTATCGGAGATCCCCGCCGCTTCAAAGCGGGGGGCAAAATCAGAAATGTCCAAAAAAAGAGCGGAAATGCAACGTCACCCTTGCATTGTGGGGGGTCCCTAGCTAAGGGGACAAAATCAAAAGTGGCTGAATTGGGAGCAAGGACAAAACTCTGGATGTGCAGTCCAAAAGAACAACACCAGAAAAAAAAATCGCACAAATGATGTGTGTGCGTCGAAAAGCACCCTTAAAACCCCCCCTCGGACCATTTTTAAAAAAGGGGGGGGGTTTCAAAACCCCCCACGGTATCGGATTTCTCAGAACCCCCCCCCCCCCCTGGGGCACCACATACGCCGGAAGAAGGACAAGAAGCAAGAGAAGAGAAGAGAGAGGGAGAGCCAGGGTGACAGCCAGGCCACTGGGGGGGGGGGGGGGTCAAGGCGGAGGAAAGTGGGGAGGTGGTGGTAGACGAGGGGGGGGGATGGGGTGTCGGAGGGGGGTGAGGGGGACGTGGTGGAGGCCAAGCCCCCCCCCAAGCCGATTATTTACGGGTGTTTACAGTGGTTTTGGCCCCCGGCCCCCACATGGTGTAAATTGTTGTAATTTTTCCCAAAAGTGGCGTAATTTCTGTAAAAAAAAGTGTAAAGTTAAAAAACGGACGGTGTCACTCAGCAGTTCAACCAGATACAAAAACTCAAAACACTGTAATGTGGTGTTTTGAACATTGGTTGCTTGGGCCTTGTGACCCAAGGTGGCGTTTTCCCACCGTTTGTATGATTGGTTTCGTGTTTGGATTAAAAAAAATTTTGTGTGTACATACTTATATAGACCGGCAGGCTGGGTTTTTTTTTTAGGTGGGTTTGCCCAAGCACTACCGGGGTTGGAGGGGGTATCATGGGCTGGGAAATGTACCATGGACCCAGGTTGTGGTCCAAAAATTGTGCTGTCACAAGGACAGAAAAATACTGCAAAAAAACTGCACAGCAAACTACAAAAAGAGCGGCACATTCATCAAGGGAGAGGGGGGGAGGGTGGTTGGGGTGGGGTACGTACATTAGTTTCGCGATGTGGGTGGGAGGGTCATAGGATACATGGAAAGGTTACAGTTGGGAGGTAAAAAGCAGGCAGTACAGGAAACAGGTCAGAACAAGAGAAGTCAGAACGACACAACACAACGCCACAAAAATCCTATGTTGCTAGCTGCATGGCATCACTGTTTGATGCCCCACAGCCATGACTCGAGGGCCTCCGGATCCTCCTCGATCCACGCTTCTAGGCCCTCTACAGGGTCAAGACGATCCTCTAGATGGCCTGCAGCCGGGTCTTGCTTTCGCACCCACATTACATGAGAAAGCTAAGGCGGCAGAGAACATTGAACGTAACCCCATACTTGATTCAACTTGGTGGCTATGAGGAATTCCCAAAAGCGTGGACTGGACCCCATACACCCATAACCCCATTACCTTGTCGGCCCTAAGCTTGCCAACCAAAGCGTGGATTGTGAGTCCCTAACCCCAACTCGAGGGGCCACGCAACAAAGCGTGGATTGTGAGTCCCTAACCCCAACTCGAGGGGCCACACAACAAAGCATGGATCGAGAGCCCCTAAAGTGTGGATTGTGAGTCCCTAACCCGAACTCGAGGGGCCACGCAACAATGCGTGGATTGTGAGTCCCTAACCCCAACTCGAGGGGCCACGCAACAAAGCGTGCATTGTGAGTCCCTAACCCGAACTCGAGGGGCCACGCAACAATGCGTGGATTGTGAGTCCCTAACCCCAACTCGAGGGGCCACGCAACAAAGCGTGCATTGTGAGTCCCTAACCCCAACTCGAGGGGCCACGCAACAATGCGTGGATTGTGAGTCCCTATCCCCAACTCGAGGGGCCACACAACAAAGCATGGATTCAGAGTCCCTAACCCCAACTCGAGGGGCCACACAACAAAGCGTGGATTGTGAGTCCCGAACCCCAACTCGAGGGGCCACACAACAAAGCGTGGATTGTGAGTCCCTAACCCCAACTCGAGGGGCGACACAACAAAGCGTGGATTGTGAGTCCCTAACCCCAACTCGAGGGGCCACACAACAAAGCAAGGATTGAGATTCCCTAACCCCAACTCGAGGGGCCACGCAACAAAGCGTGGATTGTGAGTCCCTAACCCCAACTCGAGGGGCCACGCCACAAAGCGTGGATTGTGAGTCCCTAACCCCAACTCGAGGGGCCACGCAACAAAGCGTGGATTGAGAGTCCCTAACCCCAACTCGAGGGGCCACGCAACAAAGCGTGCATTGTGAGTCCCTAACCCCAACTCGAGGGGCCACGCAACAAAGCGTGGATTGTGTGTCCCTAACCCCAACTCGAGGGGCCACGCAACAAAGCGTGGATTGTGAGTCCCTAACCCCAACTCGAGGGGCCACACAACAAAGCGTGGATTGAGAGTCCCTGGCCCCAACTCCAGGGGCCACGCAACAAAGCGTGGATTGTGAGTCCCTAACCCGAACTCAAGGGGCCACGCAACAAAGCGTGGATTGTGAGTCCCTAACCCCAACTCCAGTGGCCACGCAACAAAGCGTGGATTGTGAGTCCCTAACCCCAACTCGAAGGGCCACACAACAAAGCGTGGATTGTGAGTCCCTAACCCCAACTCGAGGGGCCACGCAACAAAGCGTGGGAAGGAGAAAGACAGTTTGAACGAATGTGTTCGCCCCAGAAAGAAATTGGCGCTACACTCGGGCCGGGGTTTTGCTCCGAATGCAGGATCTTCAGCTAGCAACAAGCGATATTTGTATAGCGGCCCGTCTTGCTAATCTCCGCTGAAAGCACCTCACAATAAATGACATTTGTACAGCGCCTCGTCTTGCGAAATCTGGCGCTCAGTAGTAGTTCATGTTGCAATGTACCAAGTAGGCAGCAGCAACATGGTACAAACACGGTAAAAAAAAAAATATACATCACATGTGGGCAATGTGGGGGGGTGTTTATGATATTTCCCAACATCTAGTAGCATGCAAAAGACATGGGTTCCCGAATTTACACCGAATTTACAGAAATGTACAAAAATTTACGCCACTTTTTGCGCAATTTACAAAAAGTTACGTAATTTACAGTGTAAATTGGATTTGGCCCCCGGCCCTACCCCCACTTTTAATCGGCTTGCCCCCCCCCCCCCCCCAACCCCCCCCCAAACTAACCCTCCCCCAGTGGTTCCTAAAAGCCCTGGGTTCCACTTTTGTGGCCGCCCACAAGGCCGCATTGGTGCCGTGGTCGGCACAAGCCCTCCAAGAGGGCTGCGCAAGGGACCAACCCTTGTTCTCGGGCGCGTGGCACGCGCACATGACTCTTGAGTGGGTCTTCCGCCGCCTCGTGCGGTGCCAAATTCACCGGCACAACGAAAACAAAGGCACCTCGCAGGTGGCAGACGTGGTGGTGAACGCCGCAGTGGCGAGACCGCGATCAGACGCATGAGGTGCCTCTGGGTCACCTGCACCGCCTCCTCGCGGCCGACCCACCCTTGGGATTGGCCATCTTGAGGGGGTTGAGGGATTAGGAGCAAGGGAGGGTCTGCTCGGAGGTGTGGGTGGGTGCAGGGAGGTACAAGGCTGGGGAGTGGGCCAGGTTAGGGCAGATGGGGTACATTGGGGCGGAGGATGAGGGGATATGGGCAGCGATGGTGAAGGATGACTGGGAGGGTGGGGAAGCGATGAAAGACGAAATCCCCCCCCCCCAAGGCCAAACCACCACCCCCCAAACCCCCAGTCACCAAAACTGGTGACAAGAAAACCTCCAGGTGGCATTTTGAGTCTGATGACTCATCGGATGGAGCCATAACCCTAACCAAAGTCCAAGTCCCGTACCCCACGGGCGTGGAGGTGGGCACCGCCAACGGTGTCCACCGGAGGAAAGCAGGGGGTGTCTGGGTGGAATACCCAAGCAACCCCACGATCTACGAGGCGGCCCGTGGCCTCCTCTTCCCTTCCCCCGAAATCGCCCAAGAACACCTCGAGCGTGTTCGCAAGGGCAAGGGGAAAGCCACCCCTCCCCAGCCTTCGGGCCAGCCTGACCCGAAGACTAACCCCCTGACTGACCCCAGAACTAACCCCCCGACAAACCCCAAAACTGGCCGCCCGAGTAACCCCAAAGCACAAAACAACCCCACTCCTAACCCCACCCCTGACCCAACCCAACAATTGTGGGACCCCAAACGGGGTCTCAAGAAGTGTAACCAACAGGTGATACCACCTGTGGTACTGGTGGAATACTGGCAATGGAGCCAGTAATGAGTACTGGAAGTGATTGGAAAGGTATTTCTTGTCTTGTTGTGTGCTTGTAAGGATTTTCAGGGAGGGTTAAATTTTGGGAAAATGGGTTAATTGTTGCCAGGTTAATATTAACGTCTGTGACGCATTAATTTTTAATTTTTCAAATATTAAACAAAAAATTAAACCCAAAAATTAAACCCGAGGACCGTTTTGATATTTTTTTCCGAGCAGGTGAGACCCCCCCCCAAGCCCCGGGTGAAAATGACACCCAATCCCATAAGGCACCCCATGGGGGCAGGGTTTCTCCCGTCAAAACCCCTCAACCCCCCCCCCCCCCCCCCAAAAGGGTCAACTTTGGGTTAACGCATTAATTTTTGACCCAAATATTAAACATATTGGGTATAACATAGGTCTCTAGCCCCCCCCCGTCCCAGCATTTCCCTTCCCGCCCTCTGATGGACCTCAACAGAGCAGACATTCGAGGCCACAGGGCATGTACAAGGTCCCCGGAGATGGTACCTTCCAATCGAGGAGAGGTGTTGTGAAGGAATGCACGTTTGCCGGCCCCGTGTGGCGCTAATTCAACACCAATCAGCAGCCTCAACACCGGACATTCCAATCTTCTAAACAGGTTTCGCACTCAGGGTCCGGCCTCCGGGTAAAAGAAAAAGAGCCGCCACGAGGGATGCGTTAGAAGGGAAGGGACCTCAAAGGCGGCCCCAGAGGCGGTTGGACAACCGGTTGGAGGAGGTTGCCAAAGCGGTTAGGGACGGTTACTGTCAGGTACAAATGCTATTAAAACTGGCACTTGGCGTCGGTGGCTGGGCATAGGATGGGCGCCCTGGAGGGGCTTTACCCCCCACCCCCCACCCCCCACCCCCCTCCCATGCATCCCCAGCCCTCAGGACCACTCACCCTCACGCCAATCCAACTTCTACGAGCGATTCTTGTCATAAATCCGGTGACAACTGTCATCGCAACCCTGAACACAACCATCCACAGCTCGATCCCTCCAATGGCCAATCGAATCATACCTCGCATCGGACATCGCATCATCAAGCGAACCACACCTCTAATCAAACGTCTGAAATCTAACTCTATGACTCTAGAACATGTGCCCCTTTATCACAAATCCATTACTTGATCACACATGCATCACCTTATGACACCTCCGGCGTTCTATCGAATCATAGTTCTATGTAGATGTCGAATCCAAGAACCATTCTGATCAGAATCCTAACCGCCACTCCAACCCCAAGTTGAGCTGCTGCCTCGACTCCCAAAATGGAATCCGAAGTCAGCTCTTGTTTGCTTTGTTCACGGCCCAAGCACGTTCAGCGACCCAGCGCCCAGCAGTCCTCTCAGGAGCACGCACAGCGGTGCGCCAGCCGCAAAGAGCCCACAGAGACACGACCCTTGAGGGAACGGGCCTGCAGCACGTCACTAGAGCCCGATCCGGGCCGCCTGCCGTTGCAGCTGCTGCAGTTTCTCGTCCACCTCCTGCGACCATTTGGAATGGGCCGGCGACTGCGGCGCGGAATGGATCTGTGGAGAGGCAGGGGGCGCTCGGAAGGAGGGGTGGCCCAGGGCACGCACCGGCGCTGCAGGGGACCGCAGTGGACAGCCATGGGGCCAGGGCAGGGGAGGTCTGGAACAGGTGTCGGGTGGGGAAGGGGGGCTGAGACCCAGGACCCCGCCGCCCAGGCAACAGGCCTGGAAAGGGTTCCACGAAGGGGGGGGGGGAGTGGGGGTTTACCCTTGGCACTCCTGGCGCTCGTGCGCATGTGTCTGTGTGTGCGCGCGCGACGTGTGGCGTGGTGGCTGCGGCCCCGCAGGCGTCCACTGCACTGCCCTGTGCTGATGGATTGATGACACACGTATTCCTGGGGTGGGTGGGCTTTCAATGGGGGGGGGGGGGGGTCGATAGAGCCCCCTGGCGAGACTCCCCCCCCCAAAAGGGCTCAATTGACGGGACCCCCAAAATCCTACGGAGACTGACCCCCGGGCCCCGGAGGTGGCCCGGACCCAATGTTCGGCAAAAAATGAAAATGGGACTTTTGGAATCAGCGCGTCGAGGGGGTTTCAGAAAAGTCATCATTTGGCATGCATTTGGTGGGGGAAAAAATTGACTATTTTCAATGGTCACAAAAATTGTCTGGCGCCAGACTTCATAACCACTGCCTAATGGTCCTGTCACTTGAGCCCTTTTCCCAACCCCCCACCCCAGTTTTTGGGGACTCTATTGCCCCCCCCCCCCCCACCCGAGTGAACACCCGCCACCCCCTGACCTCACAACCCTGGCCCAAATGGCACGGGCCGGTCCCGGGTCACCAAAATACGGGCCCTGCATGCCGAAGCATGCAGGGCCCGCAGAGTGGCCGGCGTCCATACTCAAAGTCTGTGCGTGCGTTCGCACAAGACAACAGCTGCCGGCAGCCAAGACACAAGACACGCGCCCCTCGTCTGCCGAAGGCTGCGCACGCGAAAGCGCACCTCGTTTCTGAAGTGCGCGTTGAGCTGATCCGCGACCTCCATCACGTTGCCGCAGTCCATCCGGGCCTCCCCCCGGGCCATGGCGCCCCGGCGCACTGTAAGCACCGCCTGCTGCAGGCGGTCCTGCCCGAACGTCTTGGCTTTGTCGATGATGGCCGCGACCGCGTCCTGCGGAGCGGGGGCGGGCTGGCACGGTGGTGGGGAGCGGGAGCCTGGGAACAGGGGCCATGGGGTCCGGGGTCACGGTGGGGGAGTGCATGAGGGGAGGGCAGAGTTTTCCTTAGGGAATGCTTCCTGCGCGCCGCGGGCGCGCCGCAGGGAAAGGGTAATTAGCTTTAGTGTACACTGTCCAGGAAATATACACCAGAACAAAAAAATTCCAGGCAACAAAGTGAGAGACTACGGCCCCGGCTCAACGTGCAAAGCGTGGTAGGGAATCCCACCCTTCTACTGTGGTTAAGGATGAGGGGCGTTACTCCCTCGGTCCAAAGTAGCAGAGCCCCGATGCTACTCCTGGCCTCATACCCCCTGAATCAGGCAACTTCATGGATACATGTGAGCCCTTTGCTGCGCCATGGTTATGTGTAAGTGTGTAAGTGTGTATGAGTGTGTCTCGCGGCACCATGTGGATGTGTTGCGCGCACATTGAAAACAACCAAGAGTACCAATTTTTGGGATTTTGGATTTATTGAGTCACAACACACTTCATTACAAAATTTCAAAACAAAGTATTGCGCGCAGTCTGGGATGCAAAATGTGTAGCACAACGTATGTCCGATCCCCCCGGCATAGCACAACATCGATTCAGAGTCCCTAACCCCAACTCAAGGGGCCACGCAACAAAGCGTGGATGGCGAGTCCCTAACCCCAACTCAAGGGCCACGCAACAAAGCGTGGATTGCGAGTCCCTAACCCCAACTCAAGGGGCCACGCAACAAAGCATGGATTGAGAGTCCCTAACCCCAACTCAAGGGCCAGGCAACAAAGCGTGGATTGGGAGTCCCCAACCCCAACTCAAGGGGCCACGCAACAAAGCGTGGATTGAGAGTCCCTCCGGTTTCCTCAATAGCACCGGAGACTTAACAGGGCTTGTAAGACGCAAGTAACCCCTGTCTTGTCGGGGGTCCCCAATAAGGGGACAGAATCAAAATTGGCTACCTTACCCTGACCTTCTCAAGGGCCCAAAAGAGGGCGGAATGGCTACATAACCCCTACCGTCTTGGGGGTCCCCAATGTCAAGCCTAGGAACAAAATCAGAGGTGGTTCCTTGACCACTACTATCTTGTGGGCCCAAACCGCATTGGGTGCGGAATCAAATGCACCATTTGTGAAAGATAGAGGCCCAAAAAGGGGAATGTCAATCAAATAGGAGTGTTGTGGGGGGGCGGGGGGGTAAAGGGTATGTAAAAAATGAGTGTATGTATGCGGCACTATTCCGCCTGTATTTTGGTATAGTTACCCAAACTGCGTGCCGCAGGGCGCGCCGCAGGGAAAGCGTTCCCTTAAGGGGGGGGGGGGGGGTTCGAGGGATGGGCGGGGGGGACTGTGGGCGACCCCCCCCCCCACTGAGACCCTGAGTTGTTAGAGGCGCCAAAACCGCCGAAAAAATTTCTTGGCCTAAACCGACTTGTGCCAAAGGCGCCAGAAAAAAAAAATTGATTGGCCAAAGGCCCGGAACAAATTCTATTGCCTTCGGCAGTGCACCTCGAAGAGAGGTTGACAGTCAGCCAATCAGTCCCTGAGCCAGCAAGCAGGCAGTCAGTCAGATACACACAGTTTGGGTTTTTTGTCAGTGGCAGATGCGGCCCCAAGCAGCAGGGAGGCCCTGCGTTGCAACCCAAGCCTGGCCGAGTGATAAAGCAGCCGACCGCTACCAGCTGGTCGGCGGTTCGAACCCCAGTCTGGCCACTTTGGCAGCGCCGCCGGCGGCGGCGCTAAAATTCGGCAGACCAGGATTCGAACCGATGCCTGCAAATCAGGAATCAGCTGCGTTACTACTGGACCGCTGACCATGTTAACAGCACTGTGCGTCCCCACTGCTTGTAGCCTATTAAGCAAAAACTTTTGACCCCCCCCCCCAACACCCCCACCCCCCCCCACCCCCCCAAAAAGTGATATCCAGTTTTAGGGGGTAGAGGCCTCAGAATCAAAAAATCCATTGGGGGATGGTCTTACTGGGCAAAATAATGATTTTACAAGGGGTTGGACATCCAATATCATGCCTTGGGGTATGCTACGCGAATGACCCCAAAAAAGGGGGGTATATGACGCCCGCGCCTGCGCTTGATCTAACAACCTCTCTTCGAGGTGATTTTGCCCAACCCCTTAAGAGTGGGGGAAGGGTCGGGGGGGGGGGGGTGTCAGACCCCTCCCCCCCCGGAGATGCTGAGGTGTTCAGCAAAACTCTGGGGGAGGCCCCCTGTGCTGGTGGTGGGCACTGCCCATGCACAGGCACTGCACTGTGCAGGGCAAGGAGGGCTGGTCTGGGACGGGGCATGCAGCGCGGGACCTGCTGCGTGCAGTCTGTGGCATGGGATGTTGTGGTGTGTGGTGTGCCAGCCCCATCCCCGTCCCTCACGCCAGGAATTGGGAGGACGGGGAGGGGCAGAGTGCAAGGGCCAAGGGTGTGCTTATTGGGGGGGGGGGGGGGATGGCTGGCGGACCCCCCCCCCCCAAGGCCAAACCACCCATTCAGTAACCGCCTTCGGTCATCCAGTGACTGTCATCGGTTGGCCGCCAGCGTCGCATGTGCTCCTGTTGGGTGCTTCTGCCAAAAAACAAACGCAAAAAGACCGGGCACCACAGAGCGGCCTACGACGAGCAGAGAACACTGCGGGCACGAGAAGGAAAGGCAAGGAGGGGCGCATCGGAGACGCCGCCCCCTCAACGGGCGGCACAGCGTCCGATTTCGTGGGGGTCGGGGGGCCCACCTGGACCTTCGGGAGGATGGTGTGGAGCATGTGCGTCCCCTCCCCAGGCGGTTGGAGGAGGTTGCCAAAGCGGTTGGGGGCGGTTACTGTCGGTTAAATATGCCATTGAAACTGGCGTTCGCGGTCAGGGGGACAGTGGCTGGGCATGGGCTGGGCGCCCTGGAGGGGGGGGGGGGGGGGTCGGGGGGCCCACCTGGACCTTCGGGAGGATGGTGTGGAGCATGTCCGTCAGGAAGCAGCGACGCGTGCGGGCAGTCTGGGGCGTCGTGAGCAGCAGCTTGTGGATGTGCTTGACGTGCCGCCCGATCTGAAGAGGAGGCGAGGCAGGACATGGGCCGGGGCAGGGGCGCCGGCAGACGTGCACATGCACCCACGATGACAACCGCGGACAAGAACAGAGCAAGAAAAGCGGTGAAAGAGCCGCAGGGCAGCCCTACACGTCTTTCCATCCGTTGATAGAGAACAATGTACACACGCATACCCCCCCCCCAACCCTTGTCCAAGCAACGGTGAAATGACCAGAAATGGACGGAACCAACACCCGGTGTTGCTTGGACAAGGGCAGTGCTTACGCGTTGCACTGCGCACAGGACAGACCCCCGCGTGCTACTCTGAAAACCAAGGGGCAACGTATGCCACGAAGGCCATCGTGCCCCAATCAGCGGCCTTGACACAAAACATGAACATCACGCATCTCAAAACCCAAGGTATCGGACAGCACACACGGCACACAGGAGGGCCAATTGGAGAATGCACCGTCAAAATCCATGGCGCGAAAATTGACGGAACCAACGCCCAGTGTGGCTTGGCCATGGGGTCTGGGGGGTATGCACAGTGGCGGTTGGTGGCGGTTGGCGGTTGGCGGTTGGTAGTCCCTTGGGGCGGCCCTTAAGGGCGGTCCTTAGCAAAAAAAAAAAATTCTGGTTCCTTAAGGAGCTCCCTGATGCACACCAACACGTCGTAAACAACAGCACACGCAGCAGCACACAAGCAGCCCCAGGTGTTGTTGACTCGTAGTCCGGTGGCGTGAAACAAAAACAGACATGATCCCCCGCCCCAAGTCCCATCGATCCGTGCTCCCCACGTGAAAGGTCCCGAATGATCCCTGACCGCATGGGATATGGGTAAATCCTGTATGTTGGGCTGCCCAGCCCCCCCCCCACCCGTCATGATAAGAACAAGAGGGAATGGACTGAGGAACTGTGGTACCCAAAACAAAACCAGACATGATCCGCCCCCCCCACCTCCTGAAGCAACAGAGGCCAACATTCGAGGTGTTGAGAAACTGTACTACACGGCTGTGTGTCGGGCTGTGCAACCCTGATATCCCAGTCGGCAGGGATGTACTAGAAGGGGAGAAGGGGAGGGGGTTTGGCGGGGACCCCCCTCCTCCCAGGGCCCCCGTATGGTCCCCGCCGAAGGCAGGCCAAAATTCTATTGCCTTCGGCAGTGCACCTCGAAGAGAGGCTGACAGTCAGCCAATCAGTCAATCAAACAGGCCAGCAGTCAGTCAGACAGAAACACACACTTTGGGTTTTTTGTCAGTGGCAGACACAAGTCCAAGCAGTGGGGAGACCTACTGATCTCAGCATAGGCAGTGGCCCAATGATAATGCAGGCGACCGTAGACTTTTTGGTCGGCGGTTCGAACCCTGGAATATGGCAGTGGCGCCGCCGCCGGCGTCCATCGGCCAGGATTCGAACCGCCGACCTAAAATTCTGCAGTCGGGCGCATCACCATTCGAATGGAGCTGGATGTGTCATAAAGGTGTCTCCCCATTGCTTGGAGCCTTCTCGGCGAAAACTTTTGACCCCCCCCAGCCCCCCCCTCAAAAAAGTGTGATCTAGTTTTAGGGGATAGAGGCCTCAGAATCAAAAAATCCATTGGGGGATTGACTTATTGGGCAAAATAATGATTTTACAAGGGGTTGGACATCCAATATCATGCCTTGGGGTATGCTACGCGAATGACCCCAAAAAGGGGGGGTATAAGACGCCCGCGCCTGCGCTTGATCTAACAACCTCTCTTCGAGGTGATTTTTCTGAGCTTAAATCCTCTTGGCACCGAAGGCGCCGAAGCAAAAATTTGGCTGTCAGCCTCAAACGTTGGAAGGGGAGGAGGGGGGGGGGTCTAGGGGGGGGGAGGGGGGTCCAGGGGGAGGTAACCCCCCCTCCTCCTACGGTGTACAGCCCTTCTAATACATCACTGCCAGGAGGACCCTTTGGAGATTTTGTCATGGGAAAAAATGAAATTTTACAAAAAGGAAATAATGATTTGGCTGTTTTTCGTACACAAACTTTTGGACTCTTGGGTTCAGCCCCCCCCCCCAAGGGCGTTGCTTTAATTTTCATTCCGGCAGGGGGGGGGGGGGGCCTCCGCCCTCCCTCCCTCCCTTGGACCCCCTACCCCCCTCCCCCCTCCGCTCTAATTCAGCTGAGACTGTGGGTTCTGGGAACGTTTTTCATTTGGGCCAATTTTTTCCTCCCGCACCTTCGGCGCACCTTTAGCAGGGTTCTTTGGTCACTCCACTGTGTCCTTCCTTCCCTCTATTGCAAACACCATGTCCCAACGTCCCATAAGTGCGTTCTTCAGCACCCCGGTCCAACCATGTCCCAACGCAAAACGCAACGGCGTTGTAAACGCGATCCTCTATTTTTGCTTCCAAGATAGATGGACTGGGAAGAAAAGGCAAGAGGCATACAATGTGGCACAAGAAGCATGTTCCACACTTTTTCTGAACACTCCATGATGTGTTTGCCCCAAGCAGTGACTCGTCATCCAACTCAGATTCTTCTGGTTCCTCTTCCAGTCCAGAAGAGGATGATATTGGTGTTGGTGAGCCTAGCTCAGGTGAGTCCAAATGTGATTGATCTTCGGCAAACAATTTGATAACAATGAGCATTCCACCGTGTTTCCTGTTTTTGTTGCCTGGTGGTGTTTAGGTGAGGGCACAATGTATGGACCCAAAAAGATGATTTGAGTACCTGTCTTCACACATTATAATAAATGTATATGCTGAATGGGCCAATGTGGTGCATTTTTGCAATTCCTGGTTGATATGGTTCATTCCGGAGGGGGGGGGGGGGGCTGGACCCCCTCCCTCCCTCCCTGGGACCCCATCCCCCCCCTCCCCCCTCCGCTCAAGCAACGCCCTGCCCCCCCCCCCCCCCCGCAACCCTACCCCTTTAAGCAAAACTCTGACCCCCCCCCCATTCGGTGGGTGGGTGGGTTGGTGAGCCAATATCCCAAGGAGGCCAATTTACCCCTTCACTCAGCAAACGCCTGGTGGTGACGACCCCCGGTCCCGGACTGCTTTAAGAGGATTGACGACCGGACTAAGTGCAGGTTCCAAATGGCTTTCCACCGGTGGGTCATGCACGCGAGCGGCCTCGGCTATCCTTCGACTGTCGAGGGATTCCTGGAGCACGTGTGTCAGGGGTGGGGGGGGCGGGGTGTTAGACCCCCCCCCAGGCCCCCCCCCCACCGCAGGAGATTCTCAGTTGTCCAGCAAAACTCTGGGGGGGGGGGTCCACAGAGCTTGGTCTGCCACCCACGTTGCCCATAGACAGAAAGACTGGTGCTGTACACGGTGCTGTGCTGATGAGGATGGTGGCAAAGAACTTGACGGTGATGAGGATGTCGATGATGTAACACCCCCAGTCCCAAACAACTTGTCCATCGCAGCCTTCGCCTTGCCCTTGTTCCTCTTGCCTTCCGACAACGCGTGATGCTTCTGGCCATAAAGGTGGTTTGCTGAAACGTACAGACGTCCACCACCGCCTGTCGTACATCCATAAGTTCATCACGTCAGTGCGTGCATGTGCAGTTCATTCACACAGGCTCCATGTGTCCCCTTCTTGGTTGGGGTGCTCCACTATCTATGTACATAGCCGTGACCAGCCACAGTGACAGTGTCACCAGCATGTGTGTGAGGGGTCGAAGGCCCAACCTCCGGTGCATGTGCACGGAACAGTCAAAACATTCAAGGGTGTTTGGGTGTCTGACAGACGACTCCCTCGGGGGTGGGGAAACACATCCCAAATCAGGTCTACAACCTTCGCACCCTGGTAGTACTGACGTCTGAGCTGAACTCGACGTCCTGTACATGATCGTGACTGGGCACAATAGTCGAACAGGCCAATGGCTCCGTGCCGCAGAGCATCCACTGGCACCGGAGCCAAATTGGACTTTGCTTAAGGTCTCCCGGGGGGGGGGGCCTCTTGGGGGCATGGGGTGGACCTCAATCAAGGGCATAGCGTGACGGGGTACAGAGACAATCAGACCCTATCGTCACCACGAATTCAATTGCGGATCAGGTGCTTTCTTGCTTGTTCATTCAGAAATGGGAGAAGGCCCCTACATCTCAAAACAGCCAGAGTCCGGGGTGGTGGGTGACTCTGGTGGGGAGTGCCCTGAGCAATCAGTGTCACAAATCGAGCAGTGCCAGAAATTGGGCGTGTCTGGCGCCAGAGGCGATGCGGGTTGCCGTGGCGAGTATACAGGCTGTCTGTTGGAACGCGCCGGCATGCTGGGTGAGTACATGGTTGTTCCGTGTGAGTGTATTTCCACTGAGGCGGGGCTTGATGGCACCGGGCTAGGCGTGTTGAAATGCCTTCGTTTGGTTGGCCGTGGGACCGAATGGTTTTCACTCCCTGATGCCGTGAGTAGACTGTCCTGCGAAGCCTGAGACTGAATGTAATCCTCTGTGGAGGCGAAAGACACGGTGGTCTCTGAGAGGGAGCCACTCTGACGACTTACAGGTTCATCCATGAGGCATAAATCCAGATCATTCAAAAGCAGGCGGGCGGGTGTATCTCTGCACAATGGGGAGGCACTGACCGGTACTCTAATAGGTGTCACGAGGGGTGTCACCATGTTGTGTGTATCTGACTGTGTGCCTGACATGGGAGCGGACGGTGTCGCACACGGCGGTGTCGAGGGTTCTTGCACCACTGGGGGTGGGGGTGAACCTGCATGTACTGCGGGCTCGGGGGGGGATGGGTGCTTGTGTGAAAAAATGATCACTTTGCTGTGGTTCGCTTCCGTGCCTGCTCTGCCCTCCTCTCTGTCCCCGGGGGGTTCTGGGTATAGCGGGTTTTGCTGCCGTCCCCATTCTGCCAAATCATTGGCACGTTCATTACCCTCTATCTGCACATGTGATGGGACCTTGTACCAACTCAGTATACCTTGGTGGTCCGCGATGAGCTGTAGAAGCTCTTCCCATAGTTCGGGGTGTAGTATGGGGCCGTGTGATCCGTGCCAGCCACGGATTTTCCAGATTCGCGCTGCGCCGGTGGCCCCCAGGTAGACCAAGGCAGAGTCTGTCATCAGGGCCAAGTTTGCTTGTGGAAAAATTTTTAGTCCCTGAGTCACTGCGTACACCTCAGTAGCATTATTTGTTTGAGGTAGGTGTGCAGGCATAGGTGCCCCTAGATCCAGTGTGTTCGGCACATGTACTCCGTATCCACCAATATACCCTATGGGCAGGACCCTTTCTGATGAGCCGTCCGTATATATCTGAGTCAGCCCTTGTGCCACGATTCCCTCCAGTTGGGAGGCAAACTCTTGCTTTGCTGCCAGTTTCCTGGCCATCTTGGCGTTATTGCCCGTGCGTCGTGGCCTCGGCAAATTAGCAGAACAGGAGAGGTTGGGGTGAACCAGCTTACCCTCTTCTAAAAGCTGCAGGACGCAGTCCGTGAATATACTTAGCTCAGCAGTGGACAGCCACCTCAGAGGGTATTGTTGCCAAGTGGCTAGTTTTTTCACCCAGCCAGTCAGGAAGCTTTCCCACGTGACGGTGAAACCCTTAATCCGGGTTGATGTTCGCAGACCCCAATTGACCACGATGGCCGACCAGGCCAGAAGTCCTGGTGCAGTACTCAAGCTAAGGGAGGGGGTATCCCAGACCAATGCGGACACAGAGGAGATGGGGTTACCTTCAATCACAATGGGCGCATACGCCTTGTTGATGCAGTCAAATGCAATTTTCAAAAAGCGGCAGTCCATGCAGAGATGCTTGTGGGTTTCAGGCACCCCATCAATAGGGCAGTTGGTCTGTCCCGGGTTCATTCTTGCTTGGCGTTGTCCCGCCAAGCAAGAAGGGGGCGGGGTGTTAGACCCCCCCAGGCCCCCCCCCCACCGCAGGAGATTCTCAGTTGTCCAGCAAAACTCTGGGGGGGGGGGGGTCCACAGAGCTTGGTCTGCCACCCACGTTGCCCATAGACAGAAAGACTGGTGCTGTACACGGTGCTGTGCTGATGAGGATGGTGGCAAAGAACTTGACGGTGATGAGGATGTCGATGATGTAACACCCCCAATCCCAAACAACTTGTCCATCGCAGCCTTCGCCTTGCCCTTGTTCCTCTTGCCTTCCGACAACGCGTGACGCTTCTGGTGCCGCGCCACTTCCGACGGACCATATCAGGCCTCGAATAAGATGCACAGCCCCATACCTTTGTGTTTTGCAGGTCCAGTGAGCACAGGCTGAGGTTGTCGTACGGAAGGTCGATGTCAATCAGATCCCTGCAACAAAGCCAGACCGATGTAGGCACACCACACAGGGAAACAGCCACCCAAACAAACCACAGGTTCGGCTCCACCTCCACCTCCATCACACCCAACCGCAACTCCACATCCACCTCCACCTCCACACAGACCTCCACTCCACCTCCGGGCTCTGTGGGTGTGTTTGTTGGAGGTAACTGGGCATGGCCAGCGCGCACACCTGTGGCACAGATCCGCCACCGACCAGGTCCTCAAGCGGGTCTTCTTGACGGGGGCATAGCCGTTCTTCCGCACGACCAGTCCATCGTGGCATTTGCGATACAGCGTTTCGGGGGGCTCACTGAAGAGGTCAGGACACGAAATGGCCACCCTCATCCCAGGGACCAAACGACATGTGGGGCCACTACCCCCAGGGGGGGGCTGTCCCCGAATGACGGTTCCCCCCCACCCCCGAGGGGGGGGGGGGGCGGACACCACACAACAGTCACCTGAACTCTAGTATATCCAACTGAAATTTTTCTTCGGCGCCTGTGATTTCCCATTGATTTCTTATTGTTCATGGGCCAATTGACCCCCCCCCCGGGGGGGGTGCGACCCCTTCCCATCGACCCACCGACGCATGACGACGCCACCTCGGACTGTGTCGGCAATCTGCCCCGATGCATGCCCCGCAGTTTGGAGGTGTCGAACCCTGCGGGCCCCTCTCCAGGCCGCCCCTTGCAAGTTTTGAAAGTTACGTGCACGGGTGGTTGCATGTCAGACCAGGTCTGCCCCGGTCGTCTGATCGCACCTCCACCCCACCTCCACCCCATCTCCACCCCATCTCCACCCCAGCTCCACCCCATCTCCACCCCATCTCCACCCCATCTCCAGCCCATCTCCACCCCATCTGCCCCGGGTGGCTATGGGGCAACCGCTGGACACCGACACCAGCGGGCAAGTTGCCTCGATCCGGACACCCCCCAGTTCGGTCCCAGACGCAATGTAGGTCAGCTGCCTGGGGAGCTCCCCCCACCCCCTTTGCACACTCTTCTGGAACCTCACTGCCACCACAATCACCCACCCACCAACGGGGCCCAGAAAAACAGGCGAAACGGTGAAAGACGGTGAAAAAACAGTGATAAATGGGGGGGCAAACGGGAGAAAAGCGGGAGGAAAACGGGGAAGGGGGCTGAGGGAGCCGGGGAAATGGTGGTGAAGGAGTGGAGGTGGAAGTGGCTGACAAGGTGGACAAGACTTCCAAAAGATTTGCATGCACAACGCATCAGGATGGACACGTTCCCTTGGGCAATGAGGCTGTGATGGGGCATCCACGACGCCATTGAATCCAAATGAGACATATGCTTTCGTGCAACGCATGTTGCATGTTGTGTTTTTGTTGGTTCACGCTGCGGATCAGGTCTGCAGTCTGCCAGCAGCGTCCAGTGCGTGGCCATGGGGATGCATCCTTGACCGCCCGGGTGACGGTGGCAGTATCTGCGTTAATTTTTGTGGAATGGGCCTTTACAGTACAATTGGACAAGACTTTAGACACCACATGCCCTGAAAACTCATGTTAATGGGTCATCCCTGCAGGGAAACAGAAATGAGCCTGGGAGTTCTGCAATCAACAGATGAAGAAGACAAGAGGACAACCGAGCACCCTGGCAGAAACATGCACCCAGCGCAGCGATTGGTCTCAAACCCACTTCCCCTTTTGAGCACTGTTGACCGTTGCCAGGAGGTGCAGGCAGAGCAGACGGGCTGCATACTGGCCATCAGATGTAGCTGACGTTTGGTGGTGTCAGCCGCAGTCAGTGCACCGGGGATGTATTGTTCGTTAGTCGTTTTTGGACCCTATTGGAACTAGTCCTATGAGAACGCTTTTTGCGCGCCGCAGGCGCACCGCAGGATTTGAGTTTCGCGGTTCCATTGCACAACACCTAAGTCAAATGAATCACAAATGATGTCCGCCGGCAAAGAATTGATTAATGGCACGCATGTTATCTGGAGCATGATGTGAGAGAAGTCATTTTTGAGGTTAGTGTCTGAGCGGGGTCTGGCTTTTGGCGCGCCGCAGGTGCCGCAGGTTCTCTGTGGCCCCGCTTTAACGCAAGCACATCTCCGTTGCCTTGTCAGCGATTTGGGCGTACAGGGCACTAGGTGAGCCGCACCCTATCCCTTTGATGTGCCGTAGGGCCTCTCCTATGTCTGAGGACAGGGCAGCCCACACCCTGGGAGGTACATCAGCAGTGGGTGAGTGCAACGGACCCACGAAGGCAGTCAGACACTTGTTTGCCGCCTTGCGGGCAGTGAAGGGGGCACACAACTGTTAACGTCAAGAACACACACAGACACACGCGCACGGTTAGAACGAAGTGAGACCAAGAACGAACAGCCATGTGCAGCCCATGTCATACAGTGTGAAACTGCGCAGGGAGCTGATGACAGAGCAGACCCCGTGATACATCATACATGGCACACGGAAACAAACAGCGACTGGCGCTCAGAGCCAGCTGCAACTTGGGTTCACCAAGCCATCTCTCTCCATCAGTGCGCACCTTGGTGTGACGTCTCACTGTCATTGCTGATAGGAGAGGCCGGTTGCTGCACAAAGGGTCCAGTCACACACCACAAACGCCCGTAAACAGCACAAGCCGTCCAACTGCAGCAGTAACGCTAGTGCTCGCAGTGCACACACACACACACACACACACACACACACACACACACACACACACACACACACACACAGTGCAGGGCACAAGGCAGCTCAACGCACAGAAGGCCAGACCCACACACATGCAGCCACACAAAACCCCAGACACATACGGACACACCCATACCCTGTCACACCCAGGGTCACATACACAGCCCCCCACCCCCCCCACCCCTACACACTCATGCCACTCATGCCCACACGTGGATGCACTTCATTGTGGATCCTGCCATGATTCAGACGGGATAAGGCACCTCTTTTGGACCCCTCCATAGAGCTCCGCAAGACTAATGAGCAGCATAATGCCAGCATCAAAGCGCGACAACGACGGGGGCAACACCTGTGAGCGATCAAGGGGGGATTGTTCGGAGCCGCAAAAGGCAGGGCCCGCGTCACTATCCGAATTCCCAGTGCAGAGTGATGCGTTTGTGCAGACGCCTGCTCCCCTAACTGAACTTGCCTTCGTCGTCTTGATGCGGGGGTGGCACTTGGGTTTGTCTTGACAGGGACGTGGGCTCTTGCGCAAACCACCCACAACCCCCTCACATGCACATGGGCGGGCACGCGCCCTCACATGGCACGCAATCCCTTCCCTCCCCCGGAGGAAGCCCGTGCTATTGCATGTGTGCACAAGAGGCGATCGGCACAAAGCGCAGGAGAAACTTAGCTTGTCAATGTCCTAAAAGACCATGAGTATCCCTCTGTCACAAAATATGAGACATGAGAATAGCCCTGGAGAGGACACCAAAAAGTAAATGGCAGGCCCACACAGAATTTTCCTTAAAGGGGGGGGGGTCCCAGGGGGGGGGGGGGGGGCTGAGGGGGGCTGTGGGGGGGACCCCCCCCCTTCCCCCAGAAAAACCTGAGTTGTTAGAGGCGCCGAACAGCTTTTTTGGCCTAAACTGACTTGCGCCAAAGGCGCCAGAAAAAAAACTGGATTGGCCGACAGCCCGGAGAAAAATTTGCCCAATCACTTAAGAGGGGGTGGGGGGTGGGGTGTCCGGGGGGGTGGGGGGGAGGGTGTCAGACCCCCCCCCCAGGAGATGCTGAGTTGTGAAGCAAAACGCTGGCCCCACGGCGGTCAGCAAAAGCCAGGGCCATGCGGACACCACCAGACTGTCTGTATCACGCGATGTCCTTGCAACCGCCACACAATGTAGGCACCGTTCAGACCACAGGAAGAAGCGAGACCCCGTCCCCCGGAGCCATGGGCCCAAAGTGGGCTGGTGAAGCTGGGTCGGGCACCGAGGATGGCGTGCATAATCGAGGAAAGTCACCGTTTCCATCGGCGCAAACAGGCAAGCACGGGCCCGGGCAGGTGGTATCATTATGGGTTACTCTTTTTGGCAAATGCCACAAGTTGGCTGCCCAAGCGTTTGCCTTTGAGTCAATGGGCCACAGGAATTCACCCTCGGAGTGTGCCCAGGTACCACATTTTGGGGTCTCAGTTTGGGACAGTGCAT
>OZ038381.1:2602617-2752617 GCA_964036045.1 Eutreptiella sp. 'Long Island Sound 2002' | reverse complement strand
AAATAGAGGCATTGTTTGACCGCACTAGGCGCCTTTCTGTGGTACAAGGCGCACAGGGGTGATGAACTGGTCCAGCCCACAAAGAGCACCACTGCCAGCTCCGCTGGGTCAGGGGCCTGCAGGACAGAGCACAGGGGGTAAGCCATCGGTAAGGCAGCAGGACCCTGTCCCTCCCCAGCATGTTGTACCACTCAGGAGAATTCATAGGCAGCGCATTCCATTAACTCCAGGCCCCGGGGCAGAGCCATCTCCACTACCTGCGTTCCCCAGGCCCCAGGACAAGAGGACGACATTATATATCAAGGACCTTCTGGGTTCATTACACATTGCCACATGCAACATTCATTCAGGACATGCAGACACACCCCGTCGCAGGGGTGGTACACACACACAAGCATACTCCCAGCTCAGCTCTGCCCCACCAGTGTGTCCAGGCAGCCAATGTGGTTTTCCCATACTCCTGGCACCCCCTCCAGTCCCACAGGCGCAGCCAGGCGCCAGCTGCTGTATTTCCCATTGTCCCAGAATGCATTGCACTGCAACCATTGTTTGATGTATGTGGCAACTTGGGCTCTGTTACCTCGAAGTTTGTGCGAAATGCTGTACACTACTTTGATTGTGCTGTTGATGTCATGTGGAGATGTGGCATATGCGCGATGCCATCCTTTATGCATGGCGCGCATGGCTTCCCCCCGTGTGTAGCCAGACAGCAATGCAACTTGCAGCCCCGCCACAACGCTAAAAATTTGCGAGGCCCAGCTGGTTGTGAATGGCAGGCCATTTTTCAGCACTCCCGTGAAAATTCCGCCGAGGTATCTTGGATATGCACAGGCAGGGATCAGAAGTGGTTCAGCAAGCCGCAGCTGCCACTCTGCCGTAAGTGCAGCCGGCTCTGTGAATCACATACCTTCTCCACTGCCGTCTTTCACAAACATCATGCCCATGGCTTTACACACTTGACCACAACATTGCCCTTGGCACTCAATAACCTCTGGCCCAATGCATTCACATACAACTGGCAGGCCCCATGCCTTTTGGAGCACCCCACGCACCAATTCTACTACCTCCCCCCATTCATCGTGTGGCACATCCGACGCCGGCAGTACGTTGTCCCTAAATTGGCAAAAAGCAGTTGTCGGCCTTCCCAACCAGCACGCATATCCTGCGTCAGACATGATGAGCTGGCCAAGAGATTTGAATGCATGCCTGTGAACATATGAGCTCCACACACAGCGCAGGTCAACGCTTTGGGAGCTGAATGGCCCCCCATCGGTATGCATCCGCTTCTGACCCATACAGACCCCCCTGCAGCATAATAATTGTTCTGCATAAGATCAAAACTGACATGAGACATCAATGCTTCATGAGGGATGATACGGAACCCTTGTGCACTGGCTTGCCCTGCCCGATCCAACTTTTTGTGATCCCTATGCATACTCCAGAGGACAGATGAGCTACGCCAGTGTTTGCGGTCATGAAGCCAGTCACTTGAACTTTTCATTTGTTCAGTGATCCGCTGTGGTTTGACCCTGTTAAATTGTTCTTTACAGTCCAGCTCAGTGAGCATGTCTAACCCCACGCTCGCTGTCCATTGAAACCAAGGAGCAACGCCTGTGCCTTTCAGGATCATGAACAAACATTTGTACCTCATCGGGAAGGCTAAGAGTCTGTACAAATTTGAATGGTTATAGCGGCCCATAGCTGCTCATCCGCGGCCAGTAGTGGAACGCAGACACTCAGCATCGCTGCAAGAGCGTTTACCTGCTTTTTGCGTTTCCTGCTTGCTGAAATCCCGAGTGTCTGCGTTCCACTACTGGCCGCGGATGAGCAGCTATGGGCCGCTATAACCATTCAAATTTGTACAGACTCTTAGCCTTCCCGATGAGGTACAAATGGCACATTCTGCACTGTTTGTTTCCCCGCCACCCCTTGTCGGCCACTATTCCCTGAGGCAGTGTCATGATGGTATCCCCTGTAGCTGTAGTCTCCGTGTATCCTTCTTTGAGAAGGAATTCCCTGACTGTATCCCACATCCATGCAGCACAGAAGCCCCAGATGTGCCCTGCCCCTTTGTCAACAATGCGGACATAGAGCACGCCCCGAATGGATTCAGCCACAGCTTGTACTCGCCGCAGGTCCTTGCCACTTTGTGGAAATAGATGCTCAGGGAGGGAGGTCTCAAGATCAGGCAGCTTTCCCCCAATCTGCTGAGCGAAGGCTTTGATTCCTTTACAAGCAATCGATCTGACTCGTAAGCCATTCATAGGGAGGGGATCACGCGGGCGGAGGAGGGCACCGTCTATGCGGTGAATAGCAACAAGGACAACGGCCACGTGGCCACAGGTCTCGCGGACTGTCCCCATATTGTGCAAGATGGACCATGCTGCCTGACACTGACAATCAGGGCGCCTGGAGTTTTATCGGCGGCTGTAGCCTGCCTATCAAAAACAGTGTGGAGCTTGTGTGGACTGCTTCTTACCACTCGGATGAACCGAGCATATGCCTGCCTTTCCCATGCTTTCAGCGGCGCACTACACAGCACACGGCGGAGAACTCTATGGATGCAGTCAAATTAGGCACGACTACAGCGGACATGACAGACACGCACACACACGCACACACATACACACGCACACACACGCACACACATACACACACACACACACATACACACGCACACACACGCACACACATACACACGCACACGCACACACACATACACACGCACACACACATACACACGCACACACGCACACACGCACACACGCACACACGCACACACGCACACACATACACACACATACACACGCACACACATACACGCACACACACACGCACACACACACGCACACATACACATGCACACGGCGTCCCGTGCATATGCAAAGACGTGCATACCTCATCTCCCGCTGGGTCGCTCAGTCCCAGATGGATGCTGTAGCATAAAATCCCATACGTTATCCTGCAGAAGGAGTTGCACGGTAGTAGACCGACGGTTGGGCTGTTATGCACAACAAAGAGACGAATATTCTGTGGCCCCCGGGGGGGCCTCTCCAGGTCGTGTTCACCCCAGCCCCCCAACGCTGCGGTTCCGCTGACAGGTCCTGATATCCCACACGCCCTTGCAGGGCCTTCAGGTCCTGCGTAGCTTGCCGGAGCGCTTCAGCAACCTCCTCAATGTAGCCGAATCCTCCGGTTTTGCCCTTGTCCATGTCCATGTCCTTGTCCTCGTCTACCCCAAAAATAGACAATCGGTCGCCACTCCTGCCTTTCTGGCTGGAAGGCCTGCCACCTGTGGTCCACACAGCGAAATGGGGAGCGAGCGCGCTGCAGGACACGCCGCGCCCGCACCACGCGCTCGTTGTATGTTTGAGCGGATCTTCAGGGCGGCACGGCCGCGGTGGCTGTACAACCCGGAGGCCTGCGCTCTCCGCACCCACCAACGTCGTGCTGGTTGCAGCCGCCCGCATTCCCCCTGCGAAGGGAGGGGCGTTGACCACAGCGAGACCTCTTCACAAGAGGGAGCCCCAGGCCGGCGAGGCGATCGTTTTGTCATGTCTGGCAGTCCGCTTCCCCATCCCGCGGGGGTTTCACACGCATGCCCCCGTACAAGAGTTCACACGCCCGCACAGCCCAACAGCAGCCGGCGCCGTCCCATACCTGGCCTGCTTGTCCCATTGCCCGGCATCCGGCAGGGTGAACCGCCCCTGAGGCAGGCCAAGGGCCTGGCCTCCCCCGTCGCCGTCCTCCAGGCGCGCTTCTTGGGCGTGAAAGATCGCCGGGAAGGCCGAGGGCTCGGGCTGCACGGCAGCATGGGCAGCTGCATGGTTGAGGCACTCGCCTGCAGACGGGGGCGTCACTCGAGGGCCCATAAGCCCCAGGCTGCACCAAGAACCCTTAGGATTGATGATGGGGGCCTTGGGTACGGACTGCAGCGGGGGTCATCCAGAGTTCTCCTTAAGAGGGGGGGGGGGTTGCGGGGGGGGGGGGAGGGTTCCTGGAACCCAAAAGTCCAAAAGTTTGTGTACCAAAAACAGCCAATTCAATACTTCCTTTTGTAAAATTTCACTTTTTCCCACTCTGAAATCAGGGTCCGAGGCGGGGGGGGGGGGGGTGGGGTTAGCCCCCCCCCCCCCCCCCGCCCCCCAGGAGATGCTGAGTTGTTAAGCAAAACTCTGCGGTCATCGCCCACCGCAATGCAATCCTATTCGCCAAGACGTTCCCAATTCACCAATTGTGACCCTGGTGCACATGGGGAGGGGGCTTACACCTGACGGCCATAATCCTAGCCAACGAGTTTTGCTTCCAGGCTACCGGCCGGTTTTAGGGTCTACCCCCATGCGTTATGTGTCGATTTTGTGTTTGAACCTGTAACTTTCATTGACCCTGAGTCAAATCACAGGTTTGGTTTCACTTGCATGGTGGAACTACAATCTGTACATTTTGCTATCTTGAGAACGCTTTTGAGACTATGCTAAAGTCACGACGGCGTTGTTTCGCTCTTGGGCCCCAAAAGGGCCAATTGTTGAGTGCTTTTGTGCCTCACGGTGGCATGTGGCCCCAAGCCTCCACGTACACTCAGAGAACTGATTTTGTTATATTATTGTGTAGTTGTGTTTATGTACTGCAGGTGCACCCAAGCTTTGCGCAAGGGTACCAGGATTGACCCCGGGGACAAATAGGTCACTCACTGCCAGGTTGCAGACCCAGTGTCAGACTAGGTACGGGGCGCTGGAACCGGTTCCCTAACCTCAAAAGGCCTACAATGCACATGCGACATGGGGTGGGACCCGGCTACACCCCCGGCGCCTCTCTGGGCCCCGGCCAGTGGGATCATCCCCCCGGGTGTCCTCAGTGGGCAACCAGAATGCCTCTCTGCATGGTTCTTGTGGTCTGCACGATGGGGTGAGTGCACTTGACCCCCCCCCTTTCCCCTTGTGCAACGACCACTAATGTTTCACAGTCTGACCAGGGGCTGGCCGTTGGACAGGGCCGTGCAGGGGTGTATTAGAAGGGAGGGGAGGAGGGGGGTTTGGCTGGGACCCCCCCTCCTCCCAGCATCCCCCTGTGGTTCCCGCCGAAGGCGGGCCAAAATTTTTGAGGCTCAAATCCTCTTGGCACCGAAGGCGCCGAAGCAACATTTTGGCTGTCAGCCTCAAACATTGGAAGGGGAGGAGGGGGGGGGGGGGTCTAGCCCCCCCCCCCTCCTCCTGCGGTGCACGGCCCTTCTAATACATCACTGGGGCCGCGGTTCTAACAGTAGCGTCAAGCAAACCGCGGTTTGGCCATGGGGTGGCTGTTGCGCAAAGGGGGGGGGGGGGGTAATGCCATAACGGCTGAATGAGTAGCGCCAGGGGGCCACAATTGGTCCGGTTCGCTTCTCCGCGATGAGCTCCACCCGCGCCTGCCACCGCGGCCTTCACTGCTTGCAGTTCAGTGTGACAGATCCAGTTCACTGCTGTGCGCTGTCCAAAAGTTCAATGGCTGAGGGCGGGGGCGGGGGGGGGTTGCCTGAATGACTGACCCTGGGAAATGGGTTCACAACACTGTGTCATGGGCTCACCCACTTTCGGAATTCGGCTCGATGCACGGACATTCAGGGCTCAGAAGTACCCGGCTCCGGTGGCGGGTACTGTACCCACAAACGTACCCACAATGTACCCATGGCAAGGAAAAATGGGGGAAAATGGGGGAAAATGGGGGAAAATGGGGAAAAATGGGGGGAAATGGGGGGGAAATGGGGAAAAATGGGGGGAAATAAGAAAACTTGGGTGGTGCAACTGGTCCCCTTTCCCCCCATTTCCTCCCCATTTCCTCCCCATTTCCCCCCATTTTCCCCCATTTTTCCCCATTTTTCCTCGGGAGCTTTCCCCATTTTTCCCCATTTTTCCTCGGGGGCTTTCACCAATGCGCCCCCCCCACAGCCTTGTTGCCAACCTAAACCTTGATTTTTGGCCTTTTCAGCCCCTAAATTTCCCATTTTTCCACCAAGCAATCTGAATTTCCCTCATTTACCCCCATTTTCCCCCATTTTTCCTACTTTGGCCCATTTCCCGGATAGTGTTCCGCTAAACGTACCCAAACTGGGTACTTCTGAGCCCTGGACATTGCATTTAGGCCGCTACCCTCAGTCGTGTCGCTTGCGTTGAAGAGAGATGGGGGAAAGGGGGGGGGGGGCTCACACGGGCCTGGGGCACCCAGAGTGCCACCAGAAAGCCCGCCACTCCGCACCTTTCACTCACATTACAGCCAGCCCAATTTGTGCTGGTTACTTGCAGTGTGCACTTGCTGGGGTCCGTGGGGCCCACACTGCACGATGCGCACTTCACAACTTCCTGCAGAACAGAAGCACCTCATGTCTGCAAGCAGGAAATGTGACCTGAAAGCTACCCTCCCCCCCCCAGGCACGACGATTCCCCCTCCACCCCCAGGGGGAGACTGTCACCGAATGACGCCCCCCCCCCCCCCCCCCGGGGGGCGGACACCACACAACAGTCACCTGAACTCTAGTATACCCAACTAAAATTTTCTTCGGCGCCTGTGATTTCCAATTGATTTCTCATTGTTCATGGGCCAAGTGACGCCCCCCCCCCCTCCCGGTTAGGGTGGACAAGGGGGGGGGGGGGCTGGACACAGGGGGAGGGGGTATAATATTTTTTAAAAAAGAAAAACAATACACGAAGTCCTGAAAGGCTCCCCATTGCACCTGATGATCGTGATCAATTTCCGCAAATGGTCCGGAGGGCAATACTGCAGAACGGCTACACCCACTGCCCAAAAGCACATCGGTGGTACTACCGGCGGCGCAATGCGAAGCAGCGGAAACAGCCGTGCGCATGACCGCTGTGGTTCACGACATAAAGGTCTTTGGGATTGAGATGCCGCAGGATATATGAGTGCCGCCGACGTGCTGCTTGGGTGCGGGTGAGCCAGTGCACTGGCCGGTAGGATTCTGCAACAATCCTGCACGTCCGCCAAAAAATCGCACAAAATCGTTCGATTCGTCAAAAAAGGGGGGGGGGGGGGCTTCCACGAGGAAGTGTTCCGCGGATTTGTTTTCCTCTGCAACCCGGACCCCCCCTCCAGTAAGCGGGTACAACAACTAAGTGAACAGTGGCCGGCCCCAAATCATTGACACGCCCAATAGCCTATCGAGTGGGCAGTCTAAACGGGGCCCGGGGGACGGGATACCCCCACACATGCCGGCCTGACAGGCTGGGGCATGGGCGAAATCCTCAACGCTGGTGGCTCAAAGGGCGCACCACACGGTCCGCGCTCCCACCGGAGATACAGGACTACGCCGCTGTGAGGTGCAAGAATTCAACACACCACCCGGGGAATCCCGCTGTCAGTCACCGGGAGTGCGCAGGGTGTATCCGGGAGGAACACCCGCAACCCCCAGCCATGGATGCATCAAGGGGGAAGGGAACTCAGAGGCCAGAATCGGTTGGATGGGCGGTTGGAGGGGGTTGCCAAGGCGATTGGGGGCGGTTACTGTCGGTTACAGGTGCCACTGAAACTGGCGGCCGCGGTCAGGGTGACAGTCGCTGGGCATAGGCTGGACACCCGTTCGGACGCATCCCTGCCCCCAGCCTTGTCTTCCCTGATTCTCAACGGGCCCGCCCCAGGGGCCTGCCATGCTGTGCTGACAACCATCCCTGCCCCCGACAACACAAAAGTGCACTTGGCGGGAAGAAAATTGCTTTGCAGGGGGGGGATGGCACGGAAGCCCATTTGCCGAACCCCCCCCCTCCCCCTCCTTGGCCGCCGTGCCGGGAGGGGGGTGTGGGCTGGGGCTGCCCTACCTGCCGTGCCGGGGGGGGGGGGGGGTCCGACCCCAACATACATGGCTCGAAATGATCCCCACGTCGCGCTGATCATTTTGACTACACATATGTGGGGGAACATCTTTTCGTGAAAAAAATTTTCCAGGCCAAAATTTGTGTTCCGGCGCCTTTGGCGGCAACATCCGTCCTTACACAAAACAAAGGGCCCGGCACAGAAGCCCATTTCTGGAACGCCCCCCCCCCCTCCTTCGCCGGGCGCCCATGCCATCCCCCCCCCCCCCCCCCCGCAAAGCAATTTTCGGGCCGCCCTTCCGGACGCGACGGGGGGCATACCTGTGCAATCCCATATTGGGATGTCTCCGTAGTACTCGATGTTGGCTGACCCAAGGTGCCGCAACAGCACTGCAAAAGGCAAACACGTGGGTTGGGGGGGCGCAACGAGGAGCCTAGTCAATTCCATGGGACCCACCCACGCACGCCAGAAAAGTGAATGATTGACCGACTCTGCGAGTGAGTGAGTGAGTGAGTGAGTGAGTGAGTGAGTGAGTGAGTGAGTGAGTGAGTGAGTGAGTCAGTGAGTGAGTGAGTGAGTGAGTGAGTGAGTGAGTGAGTGAGTGAGTGAGTGCGTGAGTGAGTGACTGAGTGAGTGAGTGCGTGCGTGCGTGCGTGCGTGCGTGCGTACTTGCGTGCGTGCGTGCGTGCGTGCATGCGTGCGTGCGTGCATGCGTGCGTGAGTGAGTGAGTGAGTGAGTGAGTGAGGAGGAGGAGGAGGAGCGCCAGCAAAGGTCCCACGTCGATGAGCCGCAGCTTCGTAGCCGAAGTGGACACAAGGAAGGAGCCCTCTCTGACCTCCGTCAGAGCAAAACGGTCTTGCAGTACACTTGAGGATGTCCCTCCTGGCAGGCAGTCCAGGTCACAACGCCAGTAGACTGCGACGCTACGGCTCGATCCACCAGCAGGTCCTCTTCGAGCGACCGCGATCCACCGTCCGCCCAAAGAGACTTTCCAGGGAAGGCCAGTGTCGTCGCAGGGGGCGTCCCTGCTGTGTCTGCACATGCAAGCGCCCCATTCGGGCATGTGTCTGAAGCTTTCTGCCAATACTGTTTCTGTGGGTCTCTGTCTTGCCCATGTCTTGACCGGGATCGGCTTCAAAATGGGACAGGGGACCAGTGCCCTGCTGCACACCGCTCTCATGGGGCTGACTGCTGCTGAGTGGATACAGCAGCTGTGCCGTGCTACCCATTGAGTACGACGGGCCAGAGTATTACTGAGTAGGACACGGCATGGGGCTGTCCGGCGCTGTGTTTCCAGAAGTCTGCGGGGCATTGACGAGCGGAAGCTCGCATGGGCACTGTGCGGCGCTGTGTGCTCATTGGGGGTGTTTTCGCACAGCGCCAACTATTACGTTGTCTATCCCGGGAACACTCCTGAAAACCACCCACCTACAGAAGCGTGCATGATCCATTCAAAACGGCATGCGGTGCAGAATTCAGGACCCTGGGACCTGTGGCAAGCATCAGACAAAAAATAACAATCCCTGGTGTACCAGCAGGGGCTGTAGGGTGCAGAATCCAGGACCCTGGGAACCATGGCTACGGGTGGTGGAAACCAGCCGACTTTCCGCGGAGCGCGCGCACAGCACACGGTGCACCCCCCATTGGGGCGGGTTGTGCTTCGCTTTTTTCGTTCGTGTATTTATCAGTACTTCATCCCCCCCCCCCCCCCCCCCGCCATTACAACTTCCAACTATCCTCGTCACTAATTTCCATCTTTCAGTATCTCCTCCTTGTATTGTTGCTGCCTTTTCTACACATATCTGCCTCAAAATTGGCTTGCACGGGGGGGGGGGGGGGTCGTTGGAGCCCTTTTCCCGCACCTTCCCCCCCCCTTCTGGGCTCCCGTGCCGGGAACCCCCGACGCGCTGACAGGGGAGGTTGGGGGAGGTCCTGAGGTACCACAACATAAAATGACTCAAAATGATCCCCACGATGCGCTGATCATTTTGAGGTATGTATCGGGGGAATTTTTTTTGAAAAAAAAAATCTTCCGGGCTGCTTTGCGGCGCAGTCGGTGAGTCATCATCAGAGGTTTTAGACTAGCCTCTTGGGACTGGCCTGTTACGAGGGCCCCTTTCCTAGACCCCCCCCCCAAGCATGTGCGGTCCCTCGGAAAAATTTCTTGTGCTGCGGCATGCTGCGGCATGCTGCGGCATGCTTCTACCTGCACATGTGGGAACCTGCGCTTCTGTGGGAAATTGAACTCACAGACAAGAGACAACATGCACAACACTGTTGGGCTGAATTAACCACTTTCACCATCCAGATCGTCTGTAGTGGGTTTGTTGACACACATCATAGCCAAATGGCGCAAAGTGTTGTTGCCCATATGCAAATGGTCCTTTGTCTGGATGTGGCCCATCAAATTGAACGTTCGCTCAACATGGCAAGCAGAGCGTGGTCGTCGGACAAAGAAAACAGCAATGCTACTCAACGTAGGAAAATCGTCTTTTTTGGCTGCACTCAGGTTCAGCTGGTTCCGGCCTTGGGACGTTGACAATGATCGTGGGGTTTGGCTGTGGTGGTGCCTCCACACAAATGGGTGGGGGCTGTAGTGCAGCCTTGCGTGCATGTGTGCCAGGTTGACGTTCCCATTCCCCAGCAGAATTTTCCCATCTGATTGGGAAAGTGGTGTGCTTGGTGTTGACTGTTGACTGGATGTTGTTGGTGCAGATGACTGACTCATGACAAGACAAATAAAAACAAACTGGGGAGACATGGGGCAGGCAGAATGTCTCCCGTGCAGGCAGACAGACACATGAACTCAAAAAAATTGGATGCTGCGGCATGCTGCGGCATGCTTCCAAACCCTTATGTGCAGCTCCAAAAAACGGGTGCTGCGGCATGCTGCGGCTGCACATGCTTGCCCCCCCCCCCTCCTTTGGGGGGCTCGAATGACCCCCCCCTCGCGCAAGCCAATTTCCCCCCATGCCCTGCAATGATGATTTGCTTGCTTTTTGTCCATGCTGTCAAGGCGCAAACCAACCGCGTGATGGGCGTTGGCGCGCCGCGCACACCTGCTCGCACTGCAGACATCCACAGGGGGAAGGGCTTCATGGTGGCGTTTAAATGAGCACGGGTCCGGGGGCTTGCGCTCAACATCAGCGCGATCGCAATGGCCAGTTCCACGTGCAGCACCTCACGGGAAACACTCGTAGAAGACGCCTCCTGGTGGTGATGAAGGGGTCGTGCAAAGTGGAATAACTTTCAACCAAAACAAGGGGGTGTCGATTTTTGACTTTTTTTTGACTTCTCCCCCACCCGCTGTGTGACATTCCGCCGCGTTGCTGTTTCTTTACGGGGCCCTGGACAGTCACCCCTTCTTCCCTTCGCATGTTGCGTCGGGTCGCTGCTTTCTGTCAGCGGCTGCGGCCAGTGCTCCTGCTGGTGTCGGTTCCGCGTTAGCGGAGCCCAATGGTTGGTGTGCTGGGGCTGTGCTGCTTGCGGCGGGTGCCGTTGGTGCGTTCGCGGTGCCCAGTAGTTGGCGTACCGAGGTTGTGCCGGTTGTTGCGGGGTTCGTTCGACGGTTTTTGCTGCCCATGCACTTCTGCCCTCCGTTCGTCCGCAACCTGTGTCGCTGTGCTTCCGTATGCATGAGGCCCAGGTGCCCCAATCCTCCACGTGTTGTACCGGCCGTCCACCTCATGCGCTCTACTACTCCGTGGGTTGCGTGTGCACATGACGCGTTCTTTGATGGTCGTGGGTAGCGCGCGCGTCGCGGGTGACATGCGCTCCGTTATGGTTGACGCGGGTGGCGTCTGCTCCTGCGTGATGTCCCGGGTGATTTACGCTGCACAGTGGCCGCGCCGTTGTCCTTTGTTCTGCCCACCCCGGTTTTGTCGGAGGTTCCTTCCATTTCCTGGACCACCTCTCCTTTCCACAGTGCGCCTCAGCCCCCCCCCCCACCCCCCACACACACACACCCACACCCTCTAAAAAGTGGGTTTCAGGTGGGGGGACAACAATCCATTGGGGGGATCTTGTATTGGACAAAACAGGGATTGTGCAAGGGGTGAAACCACCAATTCAATCCCTTCGGGTATGTCACGTGAATGGGCCCAAAAAGCGGGGGCATGTGGCATTTCCCCATACATGCAGGCCTGTGTCGTTTCGATTTGACAACCTCAGCGAGGTGATTTTGGGGGTCGAAATGGTCCACACAAAAAAATCCACTGGATCCCAGACGAAGGGTGATCTTCCCCTTGTGGCACTGGTACTAATATGACTTTTTGTTTTGCACTGTTTCGGTCCTTTGTGGTCTGGGACCTCTGGGTCTCCCCCCACTGCACCCCAAGGTGCCGCTTGGATGCATTTCCGCAACGTTGCTGAGGCCGTCCGCTATTTACGGTCGGAGGAGGGAGGGTCTCTACGCATCCAGCACACTCAAGTCACGCGGGCTGCCAAAGTCAACGCCACGCGGGACGGCTATGCCTTCACGTTCGACGAACCCTCTCTGAGGTCCCTTGGGCGGGGTCCAGCAAACAGGCTCTATCGCCGCCACCACCCGGCACAACCGCACGTTACAGTCGAGGAGCCCCTGAGTGCGAGGCCGCGAGGAAGCAAATGGGTGGCGGTGGCTGAGGTGTGGGTGCGGTGTGGATGTGTCATTACATGGGCCTGAGTGTTACTGAGTGGGAAATGGTATTGTGTGTGCATGGTGCCAGGGCCGGTGGGGATTGCGGTTGTAGAGGGTTGGCAACAACGTGTCTAAGCTGTGACTGTTGTTGATGAATAATGTTGGTTTAGTGACTACTGGAGCTAGATTCTGGGTCAGAGCTGGAATCTGGACTGCCCTCAGAGTTTGAATCAGAGCCGGAATGTGAGCAATGGCAGCATCCTCGACACACAGGTTCTGCATGTGTTTAGAACCCACAACATTGCTCATCCGGGTCATGCATTAGAACAGCAGGAGGGGGGGGGAGGCAGGGATGCATGGGAAGGGGGGGAGGCACCCCCCCTGCAGCCTCCGCGCAGCCACTGTCTTCCCCACGGCAGGTGCCGGCTTCAGTGGCATCTGTAACCGACAGTAACCGCCCCCAACTGCTTTGGCAACCCCCTCCAACCGCCTGTCGAACCGCTTCTGGGGCCGCCTCCGAGGTCCCTTCCCTTCCAATGGTCCCCCCACCTCCTCTTAAGGTTGTCGGCCGTTCGAACACACTTCTGCATCGCGCCATCGTGCGGGTCACGCAAGCGCGTCCGCAGGCGTCGCGCCGGACCGCCGGCTGCACCCCCACACCTGCTGGCCCGGGTCCTGCATGGCCGCTTTGAGCAGAAGCGCCAAATGGTCGGAGTTCCCCAACAGACCGTCCCCGATGCGATGCTCCGCAGGACAATACTGAACGAACAACCGCAGCGCTCTGAGCGAAAAAAGGCACAGCAGTCGCCCCCACACCCGCAGCCAGTCATTCCCAGGCATTTGTCTGAATTACAATAGGGCAATAGCTCTACACCAAGCACCAACGGTCCCCAAGACAATTTTGGCTCGCTGCGGCATGCTGCGGCATGCTGCGGCATGCTGCGGCATGCTGCGGCATGCTGCGGCATGCTGCGGCATGCTTCAAGCTGTTGGTCAAGGGTACCTCCTGTGATCCCTCGGTTGTTTGAGTATCCTCAGGACTTGACATGTCAAAACAACACCAAAAAAGCGAAGATCTGTGCAACAATAGAGAGGAACTGACAGGCAAAAAACTGCCCTTTCCGGGAATGGAACCCACAACCCTCCAAACTGGGGCCTGGTACATAGACCACTGAGCTACCACTCAGTTCTGAAATGCTTGTGCAACAAAGGGTTCGACATGTTATGAAAAAAAAGTCCGCCATGTGAAAATTTTGGCTCGCTGCGGCATGCTGCGGCATGCTTCAAAACCCCCACCAACAGCTCCCAGAATCTGGCGCTGCGGCATGCTGCGGCATGCTGCGGCATGCTGCGGCATGCTGCTGCCGTTGGTGCTACACCACAGCACCTCACGGGGCAACAACAAGGCAGAACAATGGTGTTAATTATCTGAATAAGAAAGGTGCACGGTGCGGCACGGTGCGTGCCGCTCCCTCCAAATGACAGAATTTTCAGAATTTCATACTGTGATTGAGAATATGCGCCCAGCTCCATACACCTCCGGCTCCTGTTGCCCAAACTACCCCCCCCCCCTTGTATAAGCTACGCGAAAGTCCCAAAATAATACGGTCCCGACGCCTACTGTAGCTTGGACAATGCCGTAGACACCCAGGTTCAAAAAGAGAAGACTGCATGGTGAGCTGGTGCAAGAAAGGGGAATATAATGCACAAATACCCCCAAAATCAGAGCTATGTGGGTTCAAATGGGCAAACGCTGACAACAAATGTGTCCATGACCCTATGTGACTGGCACATTTGTCACCAAACCCATGTCTTTGTGGCCGCACTACATTTGGTACCAAATCAAAATAGGTACCAAATTAATACGGTCCCTATGCCGCTGTAGCTTGGACAAGGGCGTAGCTTATACAAAAAGGGGGGGGGGGTACCATCAACCATCACACACAATAAGGAGCGGTGTGAACAGGGGTGGATGTAAGGTCCCCCGCCCCGCCCAAGGAGCTGCAGTGAGTGCGATCACCTCTGGTAAGCCTCACCAGCCTCAACACCTCCAGTCCAGGGCATGGCCTGGTGGCTCAGCCCCGAGTTGCGGTGTGGCATCATGTCTCTGTGACTGTGCACCACTGCCCAGGGCGGTCCTCAACAGCAAAACAAAACAAAAAAAGGAAAAAGAAAACTGTTCCGTTACACCGATGCTGTGAAAAAGCTGCGGATACTGACGGCGGTCGGAGGGTAACCGACGGTGGTTGGGTAACCGACGGCGGTTCAAGCCTGTGGAAAAGTGCCCTCAAGGTCTTTAAGGGCGGTCCTTAATAAACTTGAAAGAGAGAGAGAGAGAGAGAGAGAGAGAGAGAGAGAGAGAGAGAGAGAGAGAGAGAGAGAGAGAGAGAGTCGTTAAGGGCCGCCCTGCCACTGCCTATGCGACTGTGGCAGGACAACCGCAGCTATCGAGGCAGCACGGCTGGATCTGCCCGGGGGTGAGCGCAGATGACTGCTTTCCGAAGGGTCCCCAGTGCCACCAGTCAGGACCATGGATTGACATGGTGTGTGGGTGCGTGTGGATGTCGGAGGCTTCACTGTGGACAGGGTCAGCAGTGGTCGGAGAGCCCGCAGCCCTGGCATGGGGCAGCCTGAGACGCCCCACACGGCCGGCTCACATTTCACGGCAATGGAAGCACTTCAGGATATTTTAAAGCAGGCTAACACGCAACCCAACCCAACCCAACCCAACCCCCCCCGGATGTTGAATGACGAATTACGGAATTCAGCCAACCCAAAACGGGCACCAAAGGGGTCAGAGGGGGGAGCCCCTGATACGCTAACATAGACCAGACACACCACTGGCACCCGGCAGGGAATCTGGGTCGAGTTAGGAACCAGCCCTCTGCTGTGTGCCACTCAGTAATACTCGCCCCGCTCACATCCATAACTCGGGAGGAACCTGTTGCATCCGGTTGACTCAGTAGGGCCCAGACACGCCTGGTTGCTGGTGGCTTGGCAAGACGCTAGTGGCCATCCTGGCATGGGCCCCTTGGGGTGATACCCAGGATGTGCTGGTTCTGGTTCCTGTGAGGTACGGATCATTGTGAAAACTGTTACGAACAATTTCGCTGTTCGTGAGCCACCACCAGTGCTCAGACTGCCCTTTTCGACGGACGTACCCCCCCCCCCCCTTGCGCAAGCACGGCCGCGGTCCCAGCAGTCAGGCCAAAACGACTGCTCTTGGTGCTCGGCTGGCCGTGGTCTGGGGCCGTCACCTGCCATGAGAGTAGACGCAGATATGCCCGCCCCTCCATGTCCAAGAAACAGGCCGGGCAGGTGTTCAGCACACGTACCCCCCCCCCCCCCTTGCGCAAGCACGGCCGCGGTCCCAGCAGTCAGGCCAAAACGGCGGTTCAACGCCCACCCCGCGCTTAGACAAGGCCGTGCATGCGCGTGACACATGTGACAGCCAGACCGGGAATAACATTGTTAGCCATGACTGAAAACCACATCAGAACAAGCAGCATGGGGTTCCAATGTGTAGTACAATGATGTTATGAACAGAATGCACCATCACAGACATGACAGAGCCCCTCTTTCCCTGTACAAACGCTCTACAAACACCCAATCCTCCATTCTGGACCACAAAAACAGTGGTCCCAAAATTTCCTCAAAACGGCGGTTCAACGCCCACCCGGTGCTTAGACAAGGCCGTGCATGCGCAAGGGGGGGGGGGGGTATGTGGGAACTTCGCAAATTATAATTTGTCATCACAGCCCTTAAGAGCCGGGTCGTCAAAAGGAGCCCTGGGGCAGAGGCACATCACCACCGCTCCAGGGCCCAGGCCCGGACGTTGGCCCAGAGGCACACCTTGCGGCAAGGCTACCGGTCTGCGGGTGCGCGGTCACGTGTCCGAGGAGGTCCATGTGGCAGTCCATCGAGCAGAAGAGGCTCAGAAGCGGGGCGCCACCGTCTGCCGGGGCCTGCGCACGACGGCGGGGGCAGATGGCATGGGCCGTCCCCCGTCACGCAGGCGCGGGGCGGTCAGCGGGAAGCGACGTAATGAAGGGGCTGCACTGCCGGACAAGGCCATGCGCATGCGTGACATGGGAACTCAGTCCGGCTCCGCCGCCACCCGTGCAGGGGTGTATTAGAAGAGAGGGGGGGGGGGGGTCTGGAATTCAAAGCTTGGTGTCCCAAAAACAGCCCAAATCAATGTTTCCTTTTGTAAACTTCATTTTTTCCCACTCACACTTCGCCGAGCCATTCGGAGGGGGGGGGGGGGGGACCACAGGGGCCTAAACCTGCCAAAAATGCTATCATAACAAAAATGGCCACAACTGCATAAAACTGCATCAGTACTAATCCCACTCCTCCAAGCCAAACTCCATGGAGTTCGGGCCTGAAAACACTTTTCCAGTTCAAAATCGAAAAATCAAAAAGATTCCCATGTATGCAGGCCTGCGTGGTTTTGATCTAACAACCTTCAGGAGATAATTTGAGCTGTCTGGGGGTAAAAATTCGAAGGCACCTCAAAGAGAGGCGAGCGATGTCGAGGTTCAAACGGCTCTAGGGAAGTTAATATGTACAGTGGCGGCTAAAGGCTGACCAATTTTGGCCCATCATGGTGCCAACAGGCCCAAACCGGCGCTTTCGCGGGGCCAATAAGCACCACCAGCAGGGCCTAGTTGGTGCTACATGGCTGCTACATGGCTCCCCATGGATTTATATGTGCTCCCATTGCCACCAAGTGATCACCTGAAAACGGCCCAAGCAAGCACCAACGGTCCCCAAGAAAATTTTGGCTTGCTGCGGCATGCTTCAAGCTGTTGGTCAAGGGTACCATCATTTTCCGAAAGCGGCACAGGTTTCAAAAACCTGTGATGCCTCGGTAGTTTGAGTATCCTCAGGACTTGACATGTCAAAACAACACCAAAAAAGCGAAAATCTGTGCAACAATAGAGAAGAACTGACAGGCAAAAATTTGCCCTTTCCGGGAAAAGAACCCAGGACCCTCCTACCTGGGATCTGGTACATAGACCACTGAGCTACCATCCAATTCTGAGACACCTGTGCGACAAAGGGTTGACAGGTTTGACGTGTTATGGAAAAAAAAGTCCACCATGGGAAAATTTTGGCTCGCTGCGGCATGCTGCGGCATGCTGCGGCACGCTGCGGCATGCTGCGGCATGCTTCAAAACCCCCACCAACAGCTCCCAGAATCTGGCGCTGCGGCATGCTGCAGAATGCTGCGGCATGCTGCGGCATGCTGCGGCATGCTGCTGCTGTTGGTGCTTGGGCCCAAGGGTCCCCGGGTGTGATCGCAGGTCACCCAGAAATCGCAATTTTTCAACTAACCCATGCCGGCCTGAAAACGGTGGTGGGGCCCCATAAGGGGGCCGATCTTGGAAACCTGGAGATGGGACCTGGAACCCCAAAAAGCATCGGGGTACATGGTTCGTGGCTGAGCTTCATCTAACTAACAGTCCCTCTTTGGTGATTTTGGTCTGCTGGCACCACAACCCGGACACCAGTAACCCAACCTGTCAAAACCCAGGGGGACCAGAGGGGGGGGGGGGGTAGACATGACCAAGACATGACCACACCAAATCGATAGACAGACACGCGGGAACCCAGAAGCACACACACACTGACACCCGCACTCATGCATACCAGCAGGCCAAATAGCACCGTTCCGAACGGTGTGGGAACGGTGCAAAAACTCTGGGAAACGGTGTAGGAACGATGTGCGTTTTCTGACATGTCTTGTGATGGATACCAGGGTTGTGAGGAACTGTGCAGGAACCTGCATGCTTGGGGGGAACGGTGCAGGAACGGCGCAAACCTTTGGGGGAACAGCGTAGGAACAGTGCGACGCAAGGGGAGGATCGGTGCTATTTTGCGTGCTGATGCATACACAGACACACACACACACACACACACACACACACACACACAATTTGCGAAAGCACAGCACAAAGTGTTGTTGGCTGTGTAAAAATCCTCGTGAGTTGGTCATCAGACAAGACAAAGAAAGCATGTCCGACGCCAATAGGCGCCTTTCTGCAGCACAGGGAGCGGAGACGAGGATGCCTAGACCCCAGGTGAACACACACACACACACACACACACACGCACGCACACACACACACACACACACACACTGCGTGAGGAGATCAAGCGCACAGCGGAGGCAGAGCACTGACCGTACAAACAACTCGTCAGGCCCATGCCAATGCAAGTCACCAAGGCATGGCGCCCTTCTCACAGACAGCGACAGGGAAGGTGCAACGGGGATCAACCGTTGTAACCTGCCTTGCATCCATCAGTGGTCGTGATCCGCGAGGGGAAAGGGTCACAAATGCCCCTGGCAGCAGCGCTTACATGCCCCTGAACCTGTTCTTGTGAGGTCCGTTTGGATCGCTGGGGCGGCCGAAGGGCAGGCCCCAGCTGCAGCACCACGCACACTGTGGGTGGCATCTCATCTCTTCACACCAGCGTAGGTGATGGAGGCTGCACAGCCGGTGCTGCCGCCAGAAAATTATGGCGATCTAATGTGGCGGTGGGGCGCTAGACTGCCCTAGTGCAGACCTGTGTATGTGTTGTAATGTGGGCCACCCATCGGGCTGTGCCCCTGGCGTTTGTGTGGAGCAGGGGCGTTGTGCATGGAGCAGGAATTGTGACCCATGCCGCCTACTTGAGGGTAGAGTTCCTTGGACAGCAATATGCGGACCCAAGCCATGGCCACAGGCGCATGCCCACGCACACAGACCTGGTCGCCACCGCTCTCGGCAACGAAAATAGTCTGGAGGAGCCTCAGAACGGCATTCATGACCTCGGCGCTCCTCTCATTCTGAAGTCGCAGTGCGAGCACGTCCACAAGGTCTTCCTGCAAACCAGGACAAGAACGTGACACGCATGGGTCACCTTTCCCGCTCCATGCACAACGCCCCTGCTCCACACAAACGCCAGGGGCACAGCCCGATGGGTGGCCCACATCGTCATCACCACACGTACACAGGTCTGCACTCGGGCAGTCCTGCGCCCCGCGCCACATTAGATCGCCATAATTTTCTGGCGGCAGTACCAGCAGGGCTCTCCTTAAGGGAAGAAAAGGGTTCGTAACACCAACAGAAACGAACGCTCACGGGGACGCTGCTTCATGGTCAAGACATGGACAAGACACAAGACCAAAGGAACAGTATTGAACAATGGTTGGCGGTTGGCAATTGGCGGTTGGCGGTTGGCGGTTGGCAATTGGCGGTTGGCGGTTGCTCGCGGCAATGGCTCGCTGTGTGTTTTGGCGGGTACATCCAGTTCAGCTCACCTCACAGACCACTGCGAGGCCCCCCACACCTGGTACACTCAGGGCACCAATGCCCAGTGATCTGGAAACCCCCTGACCTGTGCTGCCCACATCGGGAACAGCACACTGCACAGTTTACAACCCCAGCGGCCGTTTATTTTCTGACACGGAATGTCAGGACCGCCGTCTGCAGTCATTCGCTGGCTTTTGCAGCTGCTACTGCTCGACGGTCCCTGCGGATTCGTAACTATTCGTAAATATTTGTGTACGAATGGACGGGAACCCTGTACAGAGGCAAGTCATGTTACAGGTCAGAGCCCGGCTGGGGCAAAACCAAGAAGGGCAAGGGGCGTCCAGCTTCAAGTTGCCCAATATTGTTTGCCCCCTCCACAGCCCCGGCGCGGTTCCGGTTTGGCAGGAATTCCGAATATTTACGAATATTTACGAATATTTGCGAATCAAATTTCTTGTCGCAATTATGAATCAGTGGGAAACCCTGCTCTTTACAACGAACCCTTTGCCTTGGAGTCCCCTGGCTTGGGGGGGGGGGGGTCTTTGAAAAGCGGCTCTCTTGACAGAGCCCTCATAAGAAATGCAGCGCGAGCACTGGTAGTCAGGGCTGTCCTTAAGAACCCCCATTTTTTTTGGTTTGGTGGCGGTTGGCGGTTGGCGGTTGGTGGCGGTTGGCGGTTGGCGGTTGGTGGTTGGTGGATGGTGGTTGGTGGTTGGTGGTTGGCGCTTCGTGGTTGGCAGTTGGTCCATGGGGGCTGTCCTTAATGCATGAAGGCATAAAAAACTGTCAAATGTATAAAAATGAGGTGTAAAAAATGTATAAAATGCGATGCATGACGTATAAACGAGATGTATTTCAAGTCTAACGTGTAAAAAAAAGTCGTGTCTCACACAGGGGGGGGGGGCATTTCTGCAGTGGGTTTGTTTCGTACGGGAAAATTTCGAAGCGCGTTTAGTTCGCATGCAGTACTGAATTTGCTGTGGGGAATTTCGCACCCACGTGTTGTGAGCCTGCTTTTGGCAGGACTAGACTTGCCAGATCACAGGGTTTTTTGTTGGTGTGTCTCACCTTCGTCTTACGGGAACTTTGTGACGAATGTTGTTTTTCATGATTGCTCTCCTTGCCCTTTGGCTATCGGATGGTTTGCTGTACTGGGCTTCATACCCGTACCCCGTCCGGACCTGTGGTTACAGCCGTGTGTGCACGGTTGTGCACGGCTACTTTCTGTGGCTACGCACGGCTGCGCACGGCTGAAGTTCAAGATGGCGCACAGTTGCGCACGCTTGACTTCCGTTTCAGAAAAGAGTAGTTGCAAAGAAATGGTAGACACCATCATCGGACGCGGCCTGAATTCAAGCTTTCTAGTCCAAAAAAAAATTGAATGCACGGTTGCGCACGGCTGAAGTGGAAGACGGCGCACGGTTGCGCACGGCGGAAGTTCAAGACGGCGCACGGTTGCGCACGGCTGAAGTGGAAGGTGGCGCACAGTTGCGCACGGCGGAAGTTCAAGATGGCGCACGGTTGCGCACGGCTGAAGTGGAAGGTGGCGCACAGTTGCGCACGGCTGAAGTGGAAGACGGCGCACGGTTGCGCACGGCTGAAGTTCAAGATGGCGCACAGTTGCGCACGCTTGACTTCCGTTTCAGAAAAGAGTAGTTGCAAAGAAATGGTAGACACCATCATCGGACGCGGCCTGAATTCAAGCTTTCTAGTCCAAAAAAAAATTGAATGCACGGTTGCGCACGGCTGAAGTGGAAGACGGCGCACGGTTGCGCACGGCTGAAGTTCAAGACGGCGCACGGTTGCGCACGACTGAAGTTCAAGATGGGGCACTGTTGCGCACGGCTGAAGTTCAAGACGGTGCACGGTTGCGCACGGCTGAAGTTCAAGATGGGGCACTGTTGCGCACGGCTGAAGTTCAAGACGGCGCACGGTTGCGCACGGCTGAAGTTCAAGATGGCGCATGGTTGCGCACGGCTGAAGTGGAAGGTGGCGCACGGTTGCGCACGGCTGAAGTGGAAGACGGCGCACGGTTGCGCACGGCTGAAGTTCAAGATGGCGCACGGTTGCGCACGGCTGAAGTTCAAGATGGCGCACGGTTGCGCACGGCTGAACTGGAAGACGGCGCACGGTTGCGCACGGCTGAAGTTCAAGATGGCGCATGGTTGCGCACGGCTGAAGTTCAAGATGGCGCACTGTTGCGCACGGCTGAAGTGGAAGACGGCGCACGGTTGCGCACGGCTGAAGTTCAAGATGGCGCATGGTTGCGCACGGCTGAAGTTCAAGATGGGGCACTGTTGCGCACGGCTGAAGTTCAAGACGGTGCACGGTTGCGCACGGCTGAAGTTCAAGATGGCGCACGGTTGCGCACGGCTGAAGTGGAAGGTGGCGCACGGTCGTAACCACGGGTCTGACCCCGTCTACAAGTGCTCGGCGTGTGGCAAAGGCAAACTGCCTGAAATGGCGTGGGAAACTTCGCACGAACTTGAACCGCGACTTATCCCACGGCGACAAATACCCACCGCGAAGCCCCCCCCCCCCCCCCGACACATGTATCTGATTGAACGCCGTACATACACAATCCCCTTCTGTTTTCTGTGGCCCCATTCACCGGGCGTCCGCCCTGCCCCCGCAGCCCCGCGCACAGCGGGGGCACTCATGCAGTTGTGTGGCCGGGGACCCGGAGGCGCAAAGCGAGGCCCTGCCTGAAACTTCACCGTCCGGGCGGTGGGCGTACCTTGAGAGGGAAGGTCAGGAGCGCGCTGGGGACCCCCTTGAAGATGCAGTCCAGAGTCTCGGTGGCCAGGGTCCGCACGTCCGGCGACGGGTCCGTGCGCATCAGGCCCAGCATCAGCGATGAGCAGTCGTGCTGCGGGTGCGGACGCGGCGTGACCGGGCGATGCAGGATGGTGTTTGAGGAGGTTTGAGCAGGCGAACATGAAAAGAGAGGAGGGGCGGGGTCTGGGACCCAAAGGTTTGTGTACCAAAACTGGCCCGACAAGATCTTCCCAACGGTAAACTTCGTTTTTCCCCACGAAGGTCACTTTGGTCGGGGGGGGGGGGGGTTCTCCTATGCTTGCCGGCCATTCTATCGTAAGGCTGGGTTTGAAGGGGGGGCGCAACAGGTCATCAAAGCGCTCCACACATGCACGTCCTGGTATGCATATGCAGCATTGTTCGGCAGTTCCATTCACACATTGTCCATCGACAGGCTTGATGTATGTACAGGCTTGCCAACCTTCTCTGACTGGTTCCCTGCTTAGCCGTATTTTGTCGGCCAAGACCTCTAGCCTACATTCCACAGTACTGAGGCAGCCACAGTTTCACCTGAGGAAGGGGGCCGCAAGCAGGTCAACAAAGCGCTCCACACATGCACGTCCTGGTATGCATATGCAGCAATGTTCGGCAGTTCCATTGATACGTTGGTTCCACGAGCACTTTTGCGTATGTACAGGTTGCACTGATGTTTGCCTAGTTACCCTTTTCTGGCCGTGTTTTGTCGGCCAAAACCTCTAGCCTGCATGCTAACGTACTGGGGGGTTGAGGTCCACAGGCGGCTGGACAGGCTTGCGGTGCGCTGGCTCTCAATCGGCCAACTTGTCATGTCGTCCGTCAGCACTCATAGAGAGAGGGTCAGTGGTGTGTGTGTGTGTTAGGCTCTATCTCATTCATATAGCTACAGACACTGTGGCGATAACGTGGCTGTGAGGGGGCCGCAGGCCCAGCCTCTGGTTCATATCATCCATTCAGACAGAGCGTTCCTGTGAGCAGGTGTGCATAATGCGGGCTTTTGGTCGTGTACCGCAGCGGCAATGCAGCCGGCCGCTGCCCTGAAGATGAAGGTTCGATTCCTCGCTGAGGAGGAGCATGAGGAGGAGATGCGGTTCCGGCGCCGCAAGCGGCCCCGGTGGCGGAGCGCGCTGCTGCAGGTGTGTTGTGGCTGGGGCTTTGCTTTTGCTGTGTCCCTGTGCTAAACCCATCACTAGACAAAAACGATGAGGAGACACGCCACCCGACGCACCGGCGGTACCGGTGGTGGAGCGGGTTGCTGAAGGGGGCGGTGGCGGGGGCCTCGCCAACGGACCCCTGGACGGACATACGAACCGGGGTTCAAACCCCCGACCAAGACGAGCGCCAGCCATGGCGCATACCACTAGACCGTCCATGCCTCTTATCCAAAGAGGCGCTAAATCATTGATGCTTCAGTGCAATATTGCATAAAATCCTCCTAGTTGGAACCCAAGTATTTATTGTCTCCACAGAAGAGCTACCCATTGCGAGCCGCCACAGGCCACGCTCCGGGAATCGAACCCCCGCCGTCCGGCGCCGGGGCCACTGATGATACCATTGTACTATATGGATGATACTGTACGCCTCAAAGCGGAATTCGCCGAAAAGGGCAGTGGAGCGAGTCCGTCACATGCCTCTAACCAAAAATTGGCGCTTGTATCATTCATTTCTCGATGGTGTGACTCTCTCAGGGGGGAAGAAAGCTCCCAAGTCCGATTCTACTTCCGTCGTTTCCTGGTGGAGCTGACATCCGTGCTGAAGTCGTTATCTGAGGAGAGGGGGCGGTCGCTCAGACTACCTGACTGGTTCCCTGCTTAGCCGTATTTTGTCGGCCAAGACCTCTAGCCTACATTCCACAGTACTGAGGCAGCCACAGTTTCACCTGAGGAAGGGGGGGGGGGGGTGCAGTGGTACAACTGGTTTTTTTTTCGGGGGGGGGGGGGGCGGTCAAAAACAAAGCCCGGCACACCAACAGGACAGATAAATACCACTTGTCTGCGTGTATTCACCACGAAATCGTTGCTTCTGGCGCACCACCTTGTTTGTTTCGTGTCGGTTCCGTTGCTGTACGCGGTCCTTGTAGCCCCGGTGCCAACACATAGGGTGCTCCGGCACGTGCCTCTCACAAGTCAAGGGAGGGGGCTCCAAAAAGGCTGGCGGGCACCGTGTCGTACACCCGGTGTCCCGTGCCGCACAGCTGCGAGCCGCGTGTGCTGGAATGGAAGGGTGAGAGGTGTGCGGGAGCAGAGGGCAAGGGGGGGGCGGGGTTTGGTTTGCGCAGGGGAGGTGTGGCATGCACAGCAGGACCATGACCGCATAGCGGCACGACCCACGGATGCCATTGCGATGGACCAGCGCCCCGAGATCCAGACACGCCACCAGCGTCGGGCAGGGCAACGGGTGCTCGGTGGTGGTCGACCCCGCGTCAAAGGCCACTCAGTAACACCCGCCCCTCGCACCACCAGAACTCAGTAGGAACGTGCCGCGTCCAGCGTGTGGCTCAGTAGGACCCTGCTCCATCTGATCACGTCTGGGCCTGCAGACGCCAGTGGCACGTCCGATCATAAAAAAAACCGTTAGAAAGTGAATTGCAAAGGTCACGGTGGCGGCTCCCTCACCCCCGCGGAGGGAAACAGAAGGGCGGTTACATCGCAGGAGGGGGGCGGTGGGGGGGGCGGGGGGCAGGTCCCGGCCAGAGCGGCTGCACTGCGACCCACCAACGATTCCCCGGCTCCGAGCCCGAGCCGAGGGCCCCCATCGCCACGGGGGACGACACCTGCACGAGCTCGCCGTAGTGCGCCTTCGCGAACTCCCGCACGAGGGCGCAGAGGTAATTGCGGACGGCGGGGCAGGGCTCGGCCTGCAGCAGCGCGAGCAGCTCCGGGACCGCGCCCCCTGCGGCCGCGGCGGCCCGGCCGGCGGCGTTGCGCACAAGGAACACGAAGAGGCACTCCACCGCCGCCACCTTGAGGGCCTCGGGGCCGGGGGACTGCAGGAGGCGGAACAGGGTCTCCACGCCGCGCTCCTTCGCCATCGCGTCGGAGCACTCTGGGCATTGGGAGGAACGGGGGGGGGGGGGCAGGGATGCATGAGAAGGGGAGGGACCTCGGAGGCGGCCCCAGAGGCGGAGGGTGCCGAAGCGGTTGGGGGCGGTTACTGTCGGTTACAAATGCCATTGAGGCTGCAACCTGGCGTCAGGGGGACAGAGACTGGGCCTACCACAAGCACCGCAGGACGTCTGAAAATGCTGCAACACGTGATTTCACAGATAACTTAGGCAAACCCGGTTCACCAGCCGTTTTTGGTTTTGGCACCGGGGACAAATAAGGTCCGGCCCCTCGAGCCTGTTGTCCTGACCCCCCCCCCTCCCCTAAACAACACCGGCTCGAAGGGGCCCTTCCCCCGGAGTTGCAATGGACCGCGGGCCATGCACATTGGACACACCCCACCAGACATGCCACTAGCGTCTGGCAGCGAGGCTGGTCCTCAGTAGCAATCGGCCCCGTATCAAAGGGCACTCAGTAATACCCGCCCCCTCCACCACCAGAACTCAGTAGGAACGTGCTGCGCCCAGCGTGTGGCTCAGTAGGACCCTGCGGCATCTGATCATGTCTGAGCTGGCAGACGCTAGTGGCAGGTCTGCACGCCACACCTTGGGCCAGGTCCGCATGGAGCTGGCGCTCGGGGTCGTCGGGGCCGACGCGGTGGTCGTTGGAGCACAGCGCGACGACCCTCATCAACGCCTGGAGCGCGCTGACCCTGAGGTCCGCGAACGCGGCCTCCACCGCCGCGGCGTCCCGCAGCCCCGGGGCGAACAGCAGGTCGGCGCCCAGCACCTCCAGCACCACCGCGAGCAGGCCCCCCGGCGCGTCGAAGAGGGCGGCGCGCAGCGGCCGCGGCGCGGGGTCGGCGGCGAGCAGGCCCCCCAGCGCCTGCCCCAGCAGCGCGCAGACCTCGCCTACGGTGGGGTCCCGGTGCGTCCCGGGCACGGCGCCCGTGAACACCGCGAGGGACGTCCGCAGGCAGTCGGCGATCTGCGCCAGCACATGGCCCTCCGCGACGGCCGCGCCTTCGCCGCGGGCCATCGATGCATAAAAGCGCTGGAGCAGCGCGGCGGTGTGGGGGGCGGCGCGGGGTTAGCGGAGCGGTGCATTGAGGCGCGCTGAAGGTGAGGGGTACGCGGCGCCCGCCCAGGGATTTCCCATTGCCCGGTGCCCACCCACCCCTCACTTGTCTCGGCGTTCCGTGGGCTTTCTACTGCGGGGGGGCTGGGGGCCGATACAGCCTCCCGCACCACCGGAACTCAGTAGGACCGTGCTGCGTCTTGTATCAAAGGGCACTCAGTAATACCCGCCCCTCTGCACCACCAGAACTCAGTAGGAACGTGCTGCGTTCAGCTTGTGGCTCAGTAGGACCCTGCTCCATCGGATCATGTCTGAGCCGGCAGACGCTGGTGGCACGTCTGATCCTGAAAAACCACCGTTCGAAATCGAATTGCAAAGGTCAAAGCCTCTGGCAAGACCCCGCCCGACTTGTGGGGATTGTGTGCTGCACCTGCCCGCTGGGTCACCAATGCAGAGACTCAACCAATGGGGCCCGGGACACGCGGTGGCACGAGGACGTTGGCAGGACCGAGCTGACTACCGAAAGGAAAGGGTGAGGCGCCCAAGGCCCGCAGGCCCCTGCCACGACCACAACAACAGGCAGCGGTGCGAACGGCCATACAACACATCCGACTGACTGGGTCCTCAACAGCCACACATGGGGCCCACCTGCCCCCCTGTGTGACATTCCGTCTGGTTGTTGTTTCTTTACGGGGCTTTTTCGTCGGGTCGTTGCGTTCTGTTGGCCGCTGCGGCCGGTGCTCCTGCTGGTGTCGTTTCCGCGTTCGCGGAGCCCAGTGGTTGGTGTGCTGGGGCTGTGCTGGTTGTGGCATGGTGTGCCCGCCTGCCCCCCTCCCCCCCCACGCCCCCACTGGCCCCAGTTGCTGCGTGCGCATAAGCAACATGTGTCAGACGCATTCTCGTTCCCTTGCATTGCCAACAGGGCGGCCCCAGGGATGCATTGGAAGGGAGGTACCCCCCCTCCCCCTCAAGGGCGCCCAGCCTACGCCCAGCCATTGTCTCCCTGACGGCAGGTGCCAGCTTCAACGGCATTTGTAACCGACAGTAACCGCCCTCCTCCAACCGCCTGTCTCACCACTCCAGGGGCCGTCTCTGAGGTCCCTTCCTTCCTTCTAATGCATCCCTGGACGGCCCTGAAGGGCAAGGGGAAAACATACCCGGCGTAACGGTTGGGGTATAACCGACGGCGCCTCGGGGGTAACCGACAGCAGTTTGACGGTCACTAGCCGTCCCTGGGGGCGGTCCTGCATGCGGGAAAAAACAACGTGGACGTCCTGAACGACCGCCCTCATTGCCCGGCGATATGGACCTGCGAATGGGGCCAAGGTGGTCTGTGTTGACGTGAGTGCTGAGCGTCAATGTGCGACAGCTTCGGGTTCGCACTGCCGGCGAGGAATAGTTGTGCGACCAACTCCCGGTGGTCCTGTTTGGCCCTCAGCAATCCTCGATGTGTCGGGCGTCCCAAGTCCTCGGAGGAGCGACTCAGTTGGTTGATCCATCTGACGCAGACCCGTGGCTATTGCCGTACGTGTACGGCTGCATACGGCCAGGTCTTTGTTCAGTGCACGGCTACATGCTAGGCTCAATATACTTGTGGACCAGTGTGCGCGGCACTCCAGGGGAACCGGTGAGTGCCCAAAAAGACCTGTTTACAGCTACGTACAGCTACACTGGAGAGCTGCGTACGGCTACGTATGGCTTAGGCTCTTCTTTTTTTTTCCACAATGGTCACTTTGGTCTGGAGGGGGCATCAAATGGTCGGTCGGCTGAACTGGATGTCCCCGCCATAGACAATTCCGGCCATTGTTCTGAGCAAGTTCGCATCGCGCCCGGGTTTTTGCTTGGCGACTGTCCAGGTGCTTCCGCCCTTGGTCTCGTGCCGTCCTTCCTTATGTACAGTCGTCCATTACCACTCTGTACACTCTGGAGGGGGGGGGGGGGAGGGGGGAGGTGCCCCCCCTCCTCCTACAGTGTACGGCCATTCTCACACTTCCCTGGTTTAGCCCTCCCGTCCCCCCACCAAGGGTTCTGAAATTTCGGAGGGAGAATTTCTTGGTCAGCCCATGTGACCACACGTCTGATCGAACGCGCGTGTGCATGGGCCCCTTGTCGCGTATGTCCGTCTTTGCTGAGGGACTGCGCCTGCAGTAGGCTTCCATCTGTGCTCATTTCTGGTGGTTTTGGGACGGTCCGCAGTCCGTTCCCCGGAGTTTTCAGACGTCTGCTCCCCAAAACATCATTCCGACAGTGTTCAATATGCCAGGCCCCTCTATGACAAGGCCGCAATGGAGCAGCGACACAAAGGCCGGTGTTCCGTTCACAGGGACACTCTCTGCGTCATGGTCAAGACATGGGCAACACACAATACCACAGAAACAGTATTGAACAAAGGTTGGCGGTTGGCAGGGGTTGGCGGTTGGCGGTTGGCGGTTGGCCGTCCTTAACAAAAAAAATGGGGGTTCTTATGGACAGCCCTGCAGGGAAATGAGGGCCCAGGCACCCGCACCCTTGCGGATGTCACAGATCCTGCCTCAGTGGTTCGGCAGCTTGCTAAGCAGGCCACACGGCAGTTGGAGGTGTTTTACCAACATGTGAAGCACAAATTGTCCAGTCCCCGTGCCCACTCCACCCGCACGGCAACAGTAGCAAGGGGTCACAATCACATCGACACCAATCCATACGGGTCGCACTCCAAAGCCAGGCCTGTAAGATCACCGCCACCGTACTCACCCACTCACCATGGGAGCCTTGCAAAATGGGCAAAACAGTGCAAAACGGGTGGGGGGACAAAAGCGAAGACGGGGAAATGGTGGTGGGAGGGTGGGGTTGTGGTAGATGATGTTCACAATCCTTCCCAAAGATTGGCATGCCCAACGCAACATGACGGACATCATTTCCTTTGTCAATGACGCTAGTATGGGGCATCCACGATGCTGTTGAATCCAAATGAGACGTACGCTTTGTGCGACGCGTGTTGCACATTGTATTGCTTCTCAGAGTGCACATTCTTCCACATGGAAAAGGAGCGCTCAACATGACAAGAGGTGTGCAAGATGCACAATGTTTGGATAGCATAACTCTCAGGGTGGGCAACATTTGTGCCAATGGAGCGTTTTCAGGGGTCGGAGCTATTGTCGCCTCATTTGTGTCCATTGAGTGTCTCATAGGTAGGGGTATGTGGGGCATATTCGGAAAGCTCTTGCAAGAGATGTCCCAAAAAGTGCCAAAACGCTCCGCATTGGCATATAATGAGTGACCCCAAGAGATATGGATACATTGTGGGCAGGCGGTCTCTCCTGCTATACCACCAATTGTGAATGTCGAAATCACCGTTATCAGGGACCACAGAGGCCTTGTACAATGCCCATTCACCAATGTCTACCACATGGGCATGCACATTGTTGGGAAACATCAAAGGTGATGCAGCAAGGTCTGTGGGCAGTGTTCTTGCTCACCAATTCCTGTAACACAGTGTTGTGAAAACACAGGGTTATACACACGAGGCATCTGTGATTTTCGCCGATTCTGGGGGCTGCCATGCAAGAGAGTGGCTGAGGTAGACACTTGGACACGATCCAAGAGCTCAAAGACCTCTTTGGCATGCTCCACAACAGAGATCAATTGTAACCGCACCAAAGGGGCATTTACTCTCAACCACTGATGGACATCTTTCAGTCGCTGGGGCATCAGGCCCATGGGCCTTCACTCCCACCCAAGCAAAAAAATCAACAACCCTCAGCCACCATCCAAAAAACGCAGCACTACAAGACACACAAGACATATCCTCCTCCCACTACGCTGTGACTAAAACCTACACGCCACCACTCGGAAATGTTCTCGGAGGGTTCCTGGTGGTTGCGGGAGGCTTTTGGCCACTTGTCGTGACGGGGGCCACAAGCAGGTCACAAAGTGCACAACACATGCGGGTCGTGGTATGCATATGCTGCAATGTTCGGCATTGATGTCACAGAGCTTGATATTCTAGGAGCCTGAAGCAATCACACCGACTGCAAAACGGGCAAAAATGGGAACTCACTGACCTCACGGAAAAGGCGGTGAGCTTACAGCGCTGCAAAGCACAATGCTACGGGAGACAGCAAGTCTTAGCCGCATGCCCCAGCCCCACAATCCTGGTCTTCCCGCACACGACGGGCTCGGATTCCTGTGACTCTACATTCTGCGCCGCAAAAGTGCCCGGTGCAAAAACGACAATTACACGAGGCCGTCGTGCCGCGACGAGGCGGTGCGTCCCATGAGATGCGTCCAATGGCGTCACACCGGCGACACACGGCGCCGGATCATGTCGCCGGCTTCCGCCCCACGACCAAGCGCAGTTGGCTCGTCGACCGGTGGTGCGCCGAGGCCAAGCACTCCAGAAAGCCCCGCTTCCGCTCCTCCAGCACCGCAGGCCCGAAGTACTGGACCGGGAACTTCATCCGCGCAAAGCGCTGCTCCCACGCCCGCAGAATGGCCGCCGGGGCTGCACCCGCGAAGCTGAACTCCACATCGTCCCACCCGCTGCACTCGACGATCTCGAGGCCGCAGTCCCGCAGCAGGGCCTCGACCCGGCGGCCGGCGAAGCAGTCGTACCCGGCCTCCCCCAGCGCCTCCTCCATCGCCCGGAAGGCGCCGGCCCCGTCGTCCGGCTGCGGCTCGTGGCAGCTGAACAGGCCATCGATCTCCACGAGGGCGATCAGGCCCCCGGGGCCCAGAAGCTGCGCCCACAGCGGCAGCAGCGCCGGGAGCTGCGGCATGAAGTACTGCACGGTGAAGGAGCTCCAGATGAGGTCCGGCGCCGGGTCGAGGGGGAGCGTGGCCGCGCAGACCGTCGTCAGGTCCATCCGCTCCACCCGGCAAGACCCGCACAGCGGGCGCGCGGCGCGCAGCATCTCCTCGTCGGCGTCCACACCCACGGCCGTCCAGCCGCGGTCCGCCAGGAGGCGCAGCACCTCGCCGGTGCCGCAGCCCAGGTCGAGCGCAACGCGCGCGCGGCCGTCGGCCCGCGGCGGCAGCAGCGGCTCGATGCGGTCGAGCATCGGCGCCCACGGGCGCCAGGAGGCCTGACGCGCCCGCTGGACCGCCACGCTCTCGTCACCGCCGGGGTCGGCATCCGCCATTACGGGGCAGGAGGCGGCTGTGCAGGAGTGCAGCAGGCGCGACAAACGCCGCACGGGATGAGGTGAAGGGTGATGCTGGTATTCCACTTCCCTTGCTGCCTATGCTACCATGTTGACATGGCACACACCACCAAGGTGTCCCTGGCGGCAGAGATGCCTTCGAGTGGAGGGAGGGGGCAAACGGAAGTGTGGCCTCTGGACTCACCCCACCTTTGGTCAGGAGGTGAGGGGCTGCCCCTTGCCAGCGCGCCAAACGGCAGCCGTGCACCATGACCGGGGAAGGGCGACACACATGGGCCGCCCACACAATGAGCCAACCGTAAGGATACTACACCAGAACATGGATGGGACACTACTTGGACAAACGCGCGAGCGATGTGCCCTCCTACCCAAGCAACTACCAGGCGGCACAGTGCCTTGTCCAACCGTGGCTACAATACTCCGGGCAAAAGGTGCTGAGTGAAGCAGTCCACATTGGCATGCCAGAGGGTAACACCCTCCTCCAAGACCGGCACACCTCGACCACAGTGGCACGGTGGACTGCCAAATGGATACAACCACTGGGCCCCGGGCACCAAAGCACCGCCGAAAACACCAAACGGTACTTCCTCATATGGCGCACATGCCACCTGCAGCGATTTCCCAGCCCCAAGTGGATGTGGCAACGAGGACCAGGCACTGAAGCAAACCAGAGTAGACCAGGACGGGCCGGGTCTGAAGAAAAACGGTGCCACATCGTCAACCGGCCAAACAAGAAGTCCAATAGGTGTCGTGGAATACAAACCATCCCCCAAAACAAGCCGGATGCAACCTGTGGGCAAAGCACCCGGGTGTCCAGGTGCCACCCAGCCCTTGACAAGGTGAATGCTGATTATTGGGGTTTGCTGTTGGCTCCTGGGGGCTTTTTGCAATTTCTTCGGCGGTTGCTCTTTATTCTGAGAGGTTTGAAATTCATTCTCTGGGGGGGTTGCTGGTAATTCCTGGTGGCTTCTTGTAATTTCCTGGCCTGTTGATGTTCATCTCTGGAACGTGCTGTCAATTCTTGGAGGGTTGCTGTTAATTCTGTAGCTTGCTGTTAACAACAAGGCAACATAACCAGAATTTATTGATTTATTGCGATGAAAGAAATTTTTGCGTCGTTGTATGTTCATTGGCCTAGAATTCATAAAACTGTAGTAATTTTTTCATTCCTTTGTTCGCCTAAATTTCAACATACATCACCCTTTGAATTACTCAGCCTTAGGGGGCATTTTCACACAGCACCAATTATTACATTGTTTATCCCGGGAACACCCCTGAAAACCACCCACGTACAGAAGCATGCATGATTAATTCAAAACAGCGTGGGATGCAGAATTCGGGGCCCTGGGACCCGTGGCTACCGGTGGTGGAAAACAGCCGACTTTTGGCACAGCGCACAGTGCACCACCTTAAAAGTCTTAAACTTTGTCACGCTTGACGGCTGATCGGAAGGCAGAGACTTCGAGTGAAGTGCAGCACAGTGTCTGGTGGACCTCTGGCTCTGTGTTTGGGTCCAGCGGGCAAACAGATCAAAGACGGGCAGTCATGCTGATGGAGCAATACCCCCCCCCCCCTTGTATAAGCTACGCCAATGTACGGAATTATTACGGTCCCTACGCCTACTGTAGCTTGGACACGGGCGTAGCTTACGCGCAATAAATACAACTACCGACACACACGTGCGCGCGCGCATGGTATGAGTGCCCCTTGACCTCCGCCCACATTACCAAGTGCATGCAAACACAAGAAGGCCTTGGGAACATGAAAATTTCAGGTTTACACAAATGTTGGCACAAGCAATGAGGAATGCGAAGCCTACAAATGTTCGGCTCGGAAACCCGCACTACATACCGTACGCAATTAAAATTACGTACACAATTATTACAGTCCCTACGCCTACTGTAGCTTGGACACGGGCGTAGCTTATACAAGGGGGGGGGGGGGGTACTTCACACAAAGAAAAAACAACCAAAACAAGTGCCCAAATGGGCAGGAGAAAAGTGGCGCATGGTCCGGTGCCCAGTGGACCTCTGGTCAATTGTAGAGGCCCTGCAGCACCCTGGGGGGTCCGGAGGGGGGGAGGGGAGAGGGCCGGGGGGGGGGGGGTCGGGAATTCGAACAGGCCGCCCCCCTCGCCCCGCAGGCATTCATTTATTACTCAACACAGTTCTTGGAAAGCGTGTATCTCCTGCACATGATGCACCGAATCCCTGAAATGCATCAGGGCACGATGGGGGCTTTTTCAGACAGTGCGGGCACAGCGCCAGTTCTTGCGTTGTTTATCCCGGGAACACCCCTGAAAACCACCCACCTACAGAAGCATGCATGATCCATTCAAAACGGCATGCGGTGCAGAATTCAGGACCCTGGGACCTGTGGCAAGCATGAGACTAAAAAAAAAATCCCTGGTGTACCAGCAGGGCTGTAGGGTGCAGAATTCAGGACCCTGGGGACCGTGGGGCTACCGGTGGTGGAAAGCAGCTGACTTTTCGCACAGCATGCGCGCAGCGCACGGTGTGCCCCCTAGGGCATAGGCCTATAGCTCATGCGATGCTTCACGAGATACTCTATATTGTGGCAGGTGACTGCCAGGCCATAGGCTACCTAATCTATGATGAGGAGATTCACTGCATAGCGCTGTCCCAAATGAAACACATTGTGGTGCAGTCGATGATCAGCACTTGATCTTCAAAACCACATTTATGGAGCCGCGGAAGAATCCATTCCCTCCTTCGTGGTTTGCACTTCCTCGGGGCACAGGGCGGTTCAGCCTGCATTTTCCTCTTTAAGGGTCTAGATTTTGGGCGGGTTACATGCATGTGGGGGTGAGTTACACCGCTTCTTGTCTGTCAAAGAGACCCCTAAATATGGGCATGGGGACACTTTGCACTGCCAAAAAGCCCCCTAAATATGGGCATGGGGACACTTTGCACTGCCAAAAAGCCCCCTAAATATGGGCATGGGGACACTTTGCAATGCCAAAAAGCCCCCTACATTTGGGCATGGGCATGGGCACAAACGAACAGGAGTTGAGCACCAAACACCGCCGGTTTGCCAAAGGAAGTGCTGTCGGTCAACCAACCACTTCGGTTCATGGCCAAGCAACCGCCGTTGATCACAGCAACCGTCAGCCGTTGACCACCAACAACGTCGGCTCACCACCAAGCCGTGGCGGCTGATCGGCGCAACCGCCGGCGGTCGGCCGCCCAAAACGATAGTTGGCCGCCACACGCCCGCGGTGGATCACCGCAACTGTGCTGACATTAGAAGAGAGGAGAGGAGGGGAGGTCTAGGACCCCAAAAATTGTGTACCCAAATGGCCCAACACGATTTTTCCTATTGTAAATTCCCTTTTGTCTCTATGATGGTGCCTTTGGTCCTCCTACGGTTGTCGACCGTTCTAGTGTAAGGCTGACCGCCACGCTGGCGGTTGCCCACCTACAAACGTCAGCCGACCGCAAACCGCCAGCTGTCGACCGCAGTAACTGCCGACAGTGGAGCACCAACAAACACCACTTGGCCGCCAAACACCAGCAGTGGACATAGTCACCCAGTGACCGCGCCAACTGCCAGCCCCAGTGGGTGGACCATCAGGCAAACACAAAGAAGAAGGAAGTATCCCCACCAATGGGCCAACGTCCATAAAACCATGTCCGCTTCCTTCAACACCTGGCCGGCGCAGAGCACACTTGGCACTAACACCCGCCATGGCACGTATGGGCAGGAGTCACAAACGTGTCCGGCGGCTCGACAGATGCACACCCGCGGACGGCCAACATTGTTGGCGGGTGTTAGCGCCAAGGACGGCACAGAAGCAAGCGCCGGGTGCGCCGGGCCGCCCTGGGCCAAGAGGGCGGTGTCGCCTGACAATCGGCATTTGAAAAATCAATCTTCTTGTTCTGGTCAGCACTGCCATTGCGAGTCAGTGTGAGTCACTGCGAGGGCTCGGTACAGGGGGGCCACGACCTATCGAACATGAGCCTAGCGAAGGGGTAGGCCTGTTGTTTGCATTCACATCGAACGGCATCAAAAGAGTGCTGCGGGTGACCATGCCGCCCCACACTCTTGACGGGGTGACTGACGCCATGCTCAGGACGGGGCCATGAGGTCAGTTTTCAGTTGGCGAGCAGGATCCTAACCTGATGCCAGTTCACTGGTGATCGTCAGCCCCTCGGCAAGCCCTCTGTCCAGTGCAAAGCGCAATGGTCGGGTCTTACTGACTGAATACCCCCGCCTTCGGCACTTCCGGCCGCTAAACCCCCCCCCCTTTATTATCACGCACCGAAATAATATCACGCATGCATGATAATATTTTGGACCACTAAAATAATATCACGCATGCATTTTGGCCACCTGAGCACATCGCAGACAGCAAGGCAAAACACTGTGGGAAACGTGATTGTCAACCAAAACACATAGTTATCTTGGTGCGAGAAAAGTGGCCATAGATAGCTGGCGTGCTCCTGCCTTGGGTTTCGGCTTGGGCTTCGCAGCTGCAACATTCTGGGGCTGAACTTCTGGGGGTGCAAACTGGTAGGGGATTCGAAGCTTTGCTTTGCTGGGATCAATATAACCAAGATCCCGGAATATTGCAAGCACATCCAGGTTGGCAGTGGCTGCAGTCAGGCCACTATAGCACAACTCAACAAACAAATCTCGCTGTTGTGCAGCAGTTAGCTTGGCCTGATGCTCCATGTGAGAAACATACAACCTGTGGTGGGCTGAACGATACAAGGCAGCCAATGCAGTGTCAATCGATTGAATAAACATGGTTAGGCCACCTGGTATCACAGCATACCTCAGACCACAGTGCCTGAGGGCCTGCAACACAGCTTGTGAAATGTGTGCAGACGCCGAGTCCAAAATAATAATGCACTCCCCCCTTCAGCATCAGGAACAGGCAGGGGGTGGTCAAAATAATATCACGCCCAAAATAATATCACGCACCGAAATAATATCACGCGCGTGATATTAAAAGGGGGGGGGGTTTAGTCCAACGCTGTGTGTCCTTCACACTGAAGCTTGCAATCCACTATGTACAGTGGGCTGTGCCCTGCGTCGACGTTGCGCTCATGTGGACAGACCAAGGCTATCCAATGCATAGGACAGGACAACGTCATCGGAACCTCAACCAATTGTCGCTTGGGGGGGGGGTCCAAGGGGGGGGGGGGCTGTGGGGGGAACCCCCCCGGGAGACCCCAAGTTAATCCCAATGCCGTTTTGGCCCACTTTTTGGGTGAATCCCAAGTTAATCCCCTTAGTTGTTTGAGGTGCTTAAAGCGCCGAAAATTTTTTTTGGCCTGAACTGACTTGCGCCAAAGGCGCCAGAGAAATTTTATGATTGGCCAAAGACCCGGAGAAAAATTTGCCCAATCACTTAAGGGGGATGGGGGGCTGGGGGGGGGGGGGGGTCCGAGGGGCGGCGGGGGGGGGGGGGTTAGACCCCCACCCCCCGGAGATGCAGAGTTGTTGAGCAAAACTCTGACCTCAACCACGGGTGGCTCTGCTAGTCGTCCTCGGCACTCCTCTGGCCTTGGAGGTTGACTGGCGGGCCCCATGCACGAAATGCCGGCGGAAAAAGAAACCCGAGGGGCGCGTGGCCCGGCACCCGAACATGGCCATCCCATACACATCAAGGCATGACGGCGTGTAACGGGCCCCGCCGGGACGTAGGAGCGTAGAGTCCAAAGGGCCATGAGGCAGCGGATACGGAGCTCGCGTAGACCCCCGCGTCACGGGCGTAGGGCCATCGCCACAACGCGCTCTGCGCATTGGTTTGCCGTGCTGCACCGCAGCGCAAACCAGACCAGTGCCGAATGTCCTGGCCTCCAGCAGAGTTTTGCTTAACAGCTCGGCGTCTCCCGGGGGGGGGGGGGGGGGGCGGGTCTAACCCCCCCCCCCCCTCCCCCTCGGACCGGGATTTCATCGGGGGGGAAAATGAAAATTTACAGAAGGAGACATTGATTTGGCTGTTTTTGGTACACAGACTTTTGGTCTTTTGGATCCCCCCCCCCCCTTAAGGAGAACTCTGGCCTCCAGCCCGGCACGGCATGGGAGCCGGTGTCAGGATCGGTCCTCCCAGTTCCCTTTCCCGCGGCAGATTTGGGATTCCGCGCGGAGGAAACTCACGTCGAAATGTGCTCGTACCAACAAAAACCCGGTGCAACGCCCCCCCCGCCCCCCCCTTGCCCCCCCCTTTAGGACAGACCCAAAGCATTCGATAGCCACCTCGTGTGGTGAACTCAAGGCAACCTTCGGGCTGGAGGCTGAGGAAGGCGGGAAGGGGGGGGGACAGGGGGACGCAACGCGGAGCGTGGGATGGACTTGACCGACGGGCTTGCCCGCGAGGCAATGGACCGGGGAACGACGAGAGAGGGGCTGGACGCCGGGGCGGTTGGCGAGCGCCCGTGTGCAGGGGCGGACTGCTGGCAGACGGCCAATACCAATAGGCAGCGGAATGGAATGGAATGGAATGGAATGGAATGGAATGGAATGGAATGGAATGGAATGGAATGGAATGGAATGGAAGAAGGGATACCCCCCATCAACTTTGTGACCGTTTGGGGTTCAGGGGAGGGGGGGAGGGGACACCGGCGGTTGATCAATGTAACCGCCGGCGGTTGGCCGCCAAAAACGGCGGGCAACCGCCAGAGGCCCGCGGTTGATCGCCACTGAACAGCAGCAACAGGTGGCCCATTCCGTTGTTTGGGTACACACATCCTTGCCGCCGCCCAGGGCCAATGGTGTGCGGTTGCGTTGTGGGCTGCAGGGGGCATTGTAGGCCACCGCGGCCCCGCCTGTACTGCGGGTGTAGTACACCCATGGCCTCATGCCGCTCGCAGCCCTCCTGACCGCTGCCTAACCGCACCGCGTGTGAGGCGCTGTCCCTGGCTACAGGGCCCAGAAAGTGGTGGGGCGTTGACCACCCCCCACGCCCCCTTCAAAGGGGCGGGGGTGCAGGTCCCTCCGCGCCACGCGTCGCCCTGCCCCCTTTGCCAACCGAGACAAACGGGCGTTGGTCCAAGGACCGCGTGGGAGGGCGATGCGCTGCCCCCTATGGCCCTGTCGGCGCCCTGCCCCCCCCCCCCCCCCCGCCCTCTTGCGGGCGGGTGCATTCGTTGGTCTCCTGCGATTCCATTCCTCCAAATGTGCTGCGCCTCTTGGAGCACGTGCACGGCCCCTGCGCCAGGCACGGGCTGAAGGGCAAGCCCCGACCATCCCCCCGGGCAGGGCCGTCCTTCATCAATGCCCCAAAAAGCGAAAAAAAAACCGCCGGCCTCCGGTACCCTCGGACCTCCGGAGCGCGCGGGCCGACGCGTGACTGCCATCGGCCATCGGCCAACCGCCGTCGGTTGGCCATCAACCGCCGTCGGCCAAGCGCCAACCCTCCGTCGGTTGGGTGTCAACCGCCGTCGGCCACCCGAACGCGGGGGCAAACCCCCTCCACTCCTGGCAGGACCGCCGCGCGCACTTCCGCATCATCCGGCTGCTGCAGGGGAGCCTCCGAACAACAAAGGGGGGGGGAACGTCGGTGTGGAACATCCACACGGCAGCGGAACCCCGCAGCCACGCCCCCCACAAACCCCGAGCCCCCCAGACCACCCCCTCTGCCACCGACAAACAACCTCGGGCCCGGGGGGGGGGGGGGGGCGAAGGAAATGACCCATTCCTAAACGACCGCCCTGCCTCCGGGACACTCTCACACGTATTAGACCCCTCTGTGACGGCTGTGGGAGCATCAACTTTGTAACCGTTTGGGGTTGGGGGGGGGGGGGGCACCGGCGGTTGATCGATGTAACCGCCGGCGGTTGGCCACCAAAAACGGCGGTCAACCGCCGTAGGCCCGCGGTTGATCGCCACCGAACAGCAGCAACAGGTGGCCGACTCAAAACAAGAAATCCAGGACGTCGTTCGTCAGGCTCAGGGGGAAGAAGTACGGATGGGTCTGACTGGTCACGCTGACCGCCGGCTGCGCGGGGTTGTCCGCAAGGACGACGCTCAGGTGGTCCGTGCCCGTCAGATCCAGGGACAAGGCGCTGGCGTCGCTGCAGCCGCTCACCGTCAGTTCAGCAAGACCCTGACAACCGTCCGCGAACAGCGTCATCGAGGGATTTGTGGTGAACTGCACGTGCCTGTGACAGTGCGAGGGGCGAGGGGAAGGGGAGATTAGGTGGGCAGGACTTGGGGGGGGGGAGGGGGGGGGGGGGGCGCAGGAGTGAAGGAAAAGAGGAGTGCTCACGTTCGTTCAGGGGGGGGGGGCAAGGTTGCAAGGGGATAGATTCGACGGGAACCAATTTCAGAAGGGGAAAATTCGCCACCTCCAGGAATCCTGAAGCTTGCTGTTATTTACTGGTGGGCACGGGGGTGCCGTCTCCTCGCTTTTAGACGCGACTCCCCCCCCCAGTAGAAGTGGGCCGAAGGCCCCTGGGGGGGGGAGGGCTTTTGGGGGGGGGGGCTAGCCGCCGAGGAGGGCTTCTCTAAGGGACTTGCTAGTCGCTGCTAGTTGCCGGGGGGGGAGGGGGGCTAGGGGAGGGGGTTAGCAGAGGTCTAGTTCAGTTTGGCAGAGACGCGGTGGCCTAAGGGGTTACTCTACAACAACGGAGGCCTCCACTCTACCTCCTCACCAATGCAAAGGTGGTTGTAGGCGCCCACACCCCCTGCCTGGGGAGGGCCGTATATATATGCTGCACTCTCCGACACGGCCCGTCACACCGGAGAGCAGCTGGGTGCCTGGCAGGTTGCCCAGGCCTACGAGGCACCCGATTAGTTTTTTTTTTCCTTCGCTGTACACACAAGTACTGCTCTATGGGAATAGGTTTTTTTTTCCTTCGCCCTACACACAAGTACTGCTCTATGCAATAAGTTTTTGACGGGGCAAATCGTTTGATCTGATGGCAGCAAAGCAGCGATCAAACAACGACGGTTGGGGCCCAAAAGAGGGCGGAAATGCTACATCACCCCTGCATTCTCGGGGGTCCCCAACAAAGGGAACAAAATCAAAACTCAAAACCTACGCCGGGGGTCACCATGATGCACCACGCAACAAAGCGTGGATTCAAAGATTGTCCCGGTTTCCTCAATAGCACCGGACGGTTGGGGCCCAAAAGAGGGCGGAAATGCTACATCACCCCTGCATTCTCGGGGGTCCCCAACAAAGGGAACAAAATCAAAACTCAAAACCTACGCCGGGGGTCACCATGATGCACCACGCAACAAAGCGTGGATTCAAAGATTGTCCCGGTTTCCTCAATAGCACCGGACGGTTGGGGCCCAAAAGAGGGCGGAAATGCTACATCACCCCTGCATTCTCGGGGGTCCCAAACAAAGGGAACAAAATCAAAACTCAAAACCTACGCCGGGGGTCACCATGATGCACCACGCAACAAGGCGTGGATTCAAAGATTGTCCTAAGTTCCCCCTATGTATGGCTAGTAGCCATTGACCCTTGGTAACTAAGTGGGCCCGGAGGGGGGGGGGGGGGGGTCGCGTACCCGGACCGAGGAGACGGCCCCCCCGTGCTAGTGGGCTCTGGATGGTTCCTCTTATTTCCTGGCGGGCACTTTCAAAATCCTGGGCAACACCGCATTCCAATGCATTCCAGCCACACATCCGCTGCATGTTGCAAATAAACACATATTTGTACCTTCCCTCCGCCAGGTACACTGCTGCACATTTCTGAATCTGAATTTGCAGTGAAGTTGTTGGTCGCACGCCGCGAAAATTTCGCTAGGGGGGAAATTTTCGCAACTTTTTTGAACGGCAAAAAAACATCCTCTCTGCGAGGTGGTTTTCCCTGCGAAATTCTCCCCTCCCGAAATTTTTCCCTCCCCTGTATTGTAGTCCATATCCCACACCTGCTGTTGCAGTCTACTCCCCTGTGCTCTCTCCCTTGCCAAGTCACTGACTTCTGTGGACATAGGTGTGGCTTGGCCATAGATCACCCTCCTGAATCACTCAGGCATTCCACCAATACTTCACGTATCACGCGGCGGAGCCATGACACACATCGTGCAGACTGTTCAGCAAGGCGCCACCAGACATTGCTCAGCCGGTCCCGCAAGGCGCCGTGAGGCGCTGGCACGGATTGGGTTCGCGCCTTTAGGCCACAACGGGAGAACTCTTGATCACCCTCCTGCCCAAGCACCAACGGTCCCCAAGAAAATTTTGGCTCGCTGCGGTATGCTGCGGCATGCTTCAAGCTGTTGGTCAAGGGTACCATCATTTTCCGAAAGCGGCACAGGTTTCAAAAACCAGACCAAAACACAGTGAATCACATTTTGTGACTCACCTTGGCTGTCAGTCAGGCTGAGGTGGTCCCCAATACCTTCCCCAATGGCCCACTGCAAACAATCTGCTGTACTCCTGGTTGTCTCCTTGTTCCTTGAGGATTTCTGAGACTCCTGCGACTCCTGTGATGCCTCGGTAGTTTGAGTATCCTCAGGACTTGACATGTCAAAACAACACCAAAAAAAGCGAAAATCTGTGCAACAATAGAGAAGAACTGACAGGCAAAAATTTGCCCTTTCCGGAAATGGAACCCAGGACCTGTCAACTTGGGACCTGGTACACAGACCACTGAGCTACCATCCACCTCTGTGAAACCTGTGCAACAAAGGGTCCACAGGTTTGACATGTTATGAAAAAAAAGGTCCGCCATGTGAAAATTTTGGCTCGCTGCGGCATGCTGCGGCATGCTGCAGCATGCTTCAAAACCCCCACCAACAGCTCCCAGAATCTGGCGCTGCGGCATGCTGCAGAATGCTGCGGCATGCTGCGGCATGCTGCTGCCGTTGGTGCTTAGTCCTGCCCTTCCTCTTCCCATTGCCACTGACGTCCGCGCTGCAGTCTGTGCCCCACTCCTCACACATTCGCCCCAGCCGTGCTCTCTCTCTGGTTCTCTCACTCACGTCTGTGGCAAAAGGGGTGGCTTGGCCATGGATCGACGACGGTCGTCCCCCTCCACAATCGCTCCGGCGTTCTCAACGGCACCGCAGGTGTCAAGGCGGCGGAGCCGCGACACACACTGTGCAGACTGTCCAGCAAGGCGCCGTCATAAAATCGGTCAACGGCCCTCATTGTGCCGATATCCTCGCCCTCGCCTTGCGTGTATCTATGATGGTGCCTTTGGTCCTCCTACGGTTGTCGACCGTTCTAGTGTAAGGCTGACCGCCACGCTGGCGGTTGCCCACCTACAAACGTCAGCCGACCGCAAACCGCCAGCTGTCGACCGCAGTAACTGCCGATGGTGGAGCACCAACAAACGCCACTTGGCCGCCAAACACGAGCAGTGGACATAGTCACCCAGTGACCGCACCAACTGCCAGCCCCAGTGGGTCATCTGTGCTCAACTCCGACCCCCCCCCCCCCGGGTCCGATGCACTGCAGTCTGCCTGCCAGCTGCAACTGTCATCTGTGCCCGAGCCCGAGGATTGCTCACTGTGAAGCACCAACGGTCCCCAAGAAAACCTTGCTGTGCTGCGGCACGCCGCGGCATGCTTCAAGCCGTAGGTGGGGGGGGGTACCCCACCGCCAATCTTCCAAAAGCTACAAAAGCGGCAAACCCCAGAACCAAACGCAAAGGAGTGCATCTCGCGACACCCGGCAAAGATGAACACAACAGAATCACTTCATGGGTGGTCCTGACGCCTTCTCCAGTTGCCCACTGCAAACAGCCTGTCGCACTCCTGGTTGCCTCCTTATTCCTCTTGGGTGGTGTTGTCCCCTCCTCAGTGGGTTCAACAGTAGACATCAGAAGGCAAAGTGAAGAAAACAATGATCTGTCAAAGCACACCACAGCACAAAAAAAAACCAAAAAAAAAAGGAAAAAATCAGATCGGACTATGTGCCCCTGTCCCCACCAGAATTGGCGCAGATTGCCAATCCCACGAATTGAACCCCAGCCCTGTCCATCCCAGATGCACCATTTGGCCTCTGGCAGTTGACGGCTCAGGGATGGGATCGATATTTTGGTCCGATGTTGTTTCCCCAAAAAAATCCCACCCCAATTTTCTGTGTGCTGCGGCATGCTGCGGCATGCTTCAACCGTTGGTGCTTGCACTGACTAGCACATGACTAGCAATTGGTGTGGCTTGGAAAAGGGTGGGGGGGGGGGGATGGCACAAGGCCTCGGTATCTGATTGTTTGCCTTTGGCGGCGCCTATTGGCCTCTTGCCACTGCTCATGCTGACCCTCTGTGGGCCCGAACGTGTTTTGGTTGTGTCAACGGAGCCGCTGGATGACTTGTCCTGTTTGACTACTCCGGGGGTCGGCTGTCCCGGAGACGGGCTGTTGCCCGGGCCGTTGAGCAGGTGCACTCAGATGCACACTCCGAGTCCATGCGTGGGTTTGCCGACTCCAGCACTGACTTGTGCGCCCTGGGGGTGTGCATCTGCAGGGTCATTTCCCTGACATGGGCTTCTGACAGGGGTTGGGGGGGAGGGTACTGTAGTGGTCCGGCCTCGGGCCCGGCACATGAGCCCGACACGCACACCTCAGCACGGGGCATCGGGTCAGCTCCAACTTCTCCAGCTGCACTTCCCCGGGGACCGCCAGGTCAGACAGGTGCATGCAGCCCTGGACCACCAGCTGCCGGAGGGCGTGCAGCGCCGCCGGGATGGCGAGGCTGCCCTCCGCGGTGGTGATGCGGAGGCTGGTCAGCAGCCGCAGCCCCTTGAGGACGTCCAGGAACGACGCCAGGTGCACGACTCGGCACTCCAGCGATACGATGTCATGCGCGTCGCTGAGCTCCGTGTGCAGGGTCTCCGTGCGGCAGTGGGACTTGAGGCGGGACACTGCGGACGGGCAGGGGGAAGAGGGGGAGGGGGGGTCTGAAGGGGGTGGGGGGGAAGGGGGGTTTGGCGGGGACCCCCCCCTCCTCCCAGGGTCCCCCTATGGTCCCCGCCGAAGGCGGGTCGAAAATTTTGAAGCTTCAATCCTCTTGGCACCGAAGGCGCCGAAGCAAAACTTTGACTGTCAGCCTCAAACATTGGAAGGGGAGGAGGGGGGGGGTCCAGGGGGCGGGGTACCCCCCTCCTCCTACGGTCATTCATCACTGGGAGGGGGGGGGTTCAAATGTGACTCTCGGGGTCGATTGATGTGTTTTTTGAGGGGGGGATTGTAACTTCGTCACCATTTTTCACGGGGCTTTGGTGGTGAGTCATCACCAGTGTTTAGGCCAGCCTCTTTGGACTGGCTTGTCACGAGAGCCCCTGTTCTGGAACGCCCCCCCCCCTCTTCAGCGGGCTTCTGGGGGTGAACAACCAGGGTCGTCCTTAAGAGAGAGAAAAAAAAGTGTTCCGAAACGGCAGTCCCGCAAAATGACCACGCATAGCTCATATGTTCCACCATGGTTGCTGGCGATTGGTGGTTGGCGGTTGGCGGTTGGCGATTGGCGGGTGGTGGCGGTTGGTGGCGGTTGGCGGCGGTTGGTGGTGGGTGATTGGTGGTTGGCGGCGGTTGGCAGTGGTTGGCGGTTGGCGGTTGGTCGCCGCTGGCGGTTGGCGGTTGGCGGTTGGTGGCGGTTGGCGATTGGCGGTTGGCGGTCCCCGGGGGCGGTCCTTAGCCGAAAAAAAATTGGGTTCCTTCAGGATCGCCCTGGGAACGAGCCCCCCCCCCCCCCCCCGCCACGCGCAAGCCAATTTTCCACTACCCCAGGGGGAGGGGTGGCCTACTTAGGGTTGAGGCAGGTCTATTCCTCGTTCCAACCCCTGACCAAACAACTTTCCATGTTTACAAAAGCCGCACACAATATGCACCAAACTTTGGGACAAAATCCGTTCGACGGGGTGTGTCCACCGCAGAATTTCCCTCATGCATGCCAGTCCCTCATTGGAAAGCCTGTGCACGCGCCAGTTCATAAGTGCCGCACGCGCCGTCGGGGTCTACCTGTGACTTGGGTGAAGTGCCGGTTGCACATCTGCGTCAGTTGGGCGTGGGCCTGTTGGATCGCCAGCACATTGTCGCGCGCGCCGTAGGGTGCGTACTGCGGCGGTGCGTTGTCGAGCGTGCGGAACTTGACCGCGCTCGTCAACCAAACGAAAATGTCGTATTCCCACAGCCTCTGACTGTCTCCGGCCTGCGGAATGTGAAGGGCTGGATAGCGTCGCCGGACCCGCCCCACCACACACACAACCCCATCTGACTTAGGCACATCTGCATTGAATGGTCCCCCTTTGTAGACACACACACGCGATGACAACCGCAAACAAGAACGGAGCAAGAAAAGCGGTGAAAGAAAACTCCTCCGGAGCCGCGGGGCAGCCCTACACGTCTTATGGTCCGTCGATAGAGAACGACAAAGTGCAGTCCTGGAGAGTGGGACACGGACACAGACAGACAGACAGACAGACAGACACACACACACACTTACCAGGGCTGTCCTTAAGGGGTAAAAAACGGGTTCGCAACGCCAACAGAAACGAACCTTCACGGGAACGCTCTCTGCTGCATGATCAAGACATGGACAAGACACAAGACCACAGAACCACTGTTAAACAAAGGTCGGCGGTTGGTGGCGGTTGGTGGTTGGTGGCGGTTGGCGGTTGGCGGTTGGCGGCTGGTGACAGTTGGCGGTGGGCGGTTGCTGGCGGTTGGCGGCGGTTGGTGGTTGGTGGCGATTGGTGGTTAGTGGCGATTAGCGGTTGACAGTTGGCGGTTAATGGCGGTGGGCGGTTCCTAGGGGCTGTCCTTAAGCGCTGTGCTTCACGAAAAAAACAAAAGGGTTCTTAAGGACATCCCTGTGACTCATTCATCTACATGCATCACTCCACCCATCTCTCCCGAAAGCTCGCCAGACAGGGTGAACAAGCGCGTCTCCGAGCCGCTTTACTCGTGACTCTGTCCCAACCTCTCGGTGGCGGTTGGCGGCGGTTGGTGGTTGGTGGCAGTTGGTGGTTGGTGGCGGTTAGCGGTTGGCAGTTGGCAGTTAATGGCGGTTGGCGGTGGGCGGCGGTGGGCGGTGGGCGGTTCCTAGGGGCTGTCCTTAAAGGGCTGTCCTTCACAAAAAAAAAAGAGTTCTTAAGGACAGCCCTGTGACTCATTCATCTACATGCATCACTCGGCGAACAAGCGCGTCTCCGAGCCGCTTTACTCATGACTCTGTCCCAGCCTCTCTGGGTGTCTTCTACTCTGTCCATCTTGTGCCTCGACAGGCACCCGTCCCCGATCGAGATTTCCAGGCCAAAACCCAACAATGGCAATCCATGCCGTGCGCCAAGTCGGGCAGGTAACGGTGCCGCACTGGCACCGTTTCGGGCACTTTGTTCCAACAGTGCCCCACCACAGCCAAAGCACATGAAACGGGACGTACCCTCACGTAGCCCAATCCCCCTGCCGGACACCAGGGCTCTCCTTAAGGGGGCAAAAACAAAGAAAAGGGGTCGTACCGCCAACAGAAACGAAGCTTCAAGGCAACGTTCTCTACTTCATGGTCAAGACCTGGACAAGACACAAGACCACAAAACCACTGTTAAACAAAGGTTGGCGGTTGGTGGCGGTTGGTGGTTGGTAGCAGTTGGCGGTTGGCGGTGGGCAGTTGGTGGCGGTTGGCGGTGGTTGGAGGTTGGTGGTTGGTGGTTGGTGGCGGTTACCGGTTGGCAGTTGGCGGTTAAGGGCGGTGGGCGGTGGGCGGTGGGCGGTTCCAGGGGCTGTCCTTAAGGGCTCTCCTGAGCAAAAAAAAAAAAGAGAGAGAGAGTTCTTAGGGCGAATCCTTGCACTGCGGGAGCACTGCGCACTACTTTGCACTAGAGGGGGGGTTTGGCTGGGACCCCCCCCTCCTCCCAGGGTCCCCCTATGGTCCCCGCCGAAAGCGGGCCGAGACTTTTGAAGCGTAAATCCTCTTGGCACCGAAGGCGCCGAAGCAAATTTTGGCTGTCAGCCTCAAACAGTGGAAGGGGAGGAGGGGGGTCTTGGGGGGCGGGAGGGTCCAGGGGTAGGGGGGGTACCCCCCCCCGGTGTACGGCCGTCCTCATACATCCGTGCGGCCGAGCCCTGCAGCGCACGCGCGCATCGGCACCTGCGTCCACAGCTCCTCCAGCACGTGCCGCTGGTGGTCCACCTGCTGAATGAGCCGCCGCAGGGCCTCCTTGGCCGTGCCGGACAGCGCGCTGGAGTGCGGCAGGACGATGGAGCGCAGCCGCGGCCACGCGCACGGCGCCGCCGCCGGGCCCGGGCCGTCCGCGGCGAACAGGTCGAGGAACTGCAGCCACGCGACGTTGGGCAGCTGCAGGCGGGCCATCCGCTGGCACCCGCTCAGGGCCAGGCTCGACAGGTTGGGGCTGTCGCCGATGCACAGCTCCGATATCCCTGACAACAACGAGGCTCGTTCGAAGTGCGCGTCCCTTCGCACAGCCGCGGCGCACACCGCCCGTGCGGCGACAGCACCCGACGCGCGCGCGACAGCACCCGACGCGCGCGCGACGCGCGCCCGACCGGGACGCAGTGGAGGCGCCGTCACGGGCCGGGGCGGGGCGGCCGCGAGGCCTCGCCGTACGCCTCCGTCCGGCTCCCCGTGTGTCGTCTGCGGCGGTCCGACAGGCGCAGCGTGCGGGAGGCAGCCGCTGAATGACAAGCGGGGGCTTCCCCTCGCGGGAAAAGATCGTGAGCATCTCGGCGTCCGAAATGCGGCGCCACTCCCTTCGCGGCAGGCCCGGAAGGCCCTCAGGAAACTTTTCCAGGACAAAGCACAAAACGGCGGTTGGAAAAGCGGTTGAGGGCGGGTGTGCCAAAGCCGCCATCACACCAACGGACAGCCTGCGGCAACCGCCGACCATTCACCGTCGGAGGTTGGGAGCTAACCGACGGCGGTCAGGCAGTTGGCGGCCCTGAACTGTCCCAACCGAAAAAGAGAAAAAAAAGACACCCGCACCGTCCCCTACGGCGCCACGCCAATCAACAACGGCCATTGGCCAGCCACCAACCCCCACATACCCCCGTGCCCCCCCCCCCCGGGGGGGCAGGGCCCGACGGTCCCCTGCAAACGTGGTCTGCGCTTCCCCCCGCACGCACGCCCACACGCAGGACGATGGTGTCTCCCGGTCACCAGCGCTCCCGTGGGGTCTGGCGGCTGTCGGTAGTCCGCTCGGCCTTGGAGCCGGACGGTCAGGGTGTTCAGCCGGGCCGGGAAGGACGCCCAGGCCCAGGACCCTGCTCCTGCCTGAGGCCCCCCAACCCCTTGGGGCGGGGGGGGGGGGGGATGCATTAGAAGGGAGGGGACCTCAGAGGCGGTTAGAGAGGGGTTTGGAGGAGGTTGCCGAAGCGGTTGGGGGGCGGTTACTGTCGGTTACAAATGCCGTTGAGTCCGGCACTTGGCGTCAGGGGGACAGTAGCTGGGCATAGGCTTGGTGGAGGGGGGGGGGGGGGGCACAAGGCCTCGGTATCAGGTTGTTTGCCTTTGGCGGCGCCTATTGGCCTCTCGCCACTGCTCAGTCTGACCCTCTGTGGGTCCGAACGTGTTTTGGTCGTGTCAACAGAGCCCCCGGATGACTTGTCCTGTTTGACTACTCCGGGGGTCGGCCGTCCCGGAGACGGGCTGTTGCCCGGGCCGTTGACCAGGGGCATCCAGATGCACCTGGGGGGGGGGGGGGGGTACCTCCCCCCTTCCGATGCATCCCTGCCTCTGGCCCCCCGATCGCTCAGGAGGAGAAGCCCAACGCCTACAGCCCCACCATAGGCCAGGCACGGCTTGACCGTGTCACCCGTCATGCCTTGCATGCCGCCATGACACCGTCTCCCCGGGGGAGCAGGGCCCGACGATTCCATGCCCAGGTGCCCCCCCCCCTCCCCTCCTCCGCGCGCGCGCTCACACACAGGACGATGCGCTCTCCCGCTTGCCACTGCCCCAGTGAGGTTGGCCGTTGGCAAAGCTGTGGGGCCTGCGGGCGGCAGTACTGCAGGCGTATTGCCCCGGGGCCCCATGCCGCTTCCCGTAGGTCAGCCCTGACGAGGATTGGCGCGCTCTCGGACGTCCAGCAGCTGAGCTGGTGGAAGGGCGAGCGTCAGGGATGCATTGGAAGGGGGGAGGCACTGGCGGATGAACAAAGAAAAAGATTCGAACATGGGATGCAGCCGGTTCCTACCGAGTTCCAGTTGCGACAGCGGCGGATATTACTGAGTGGCACATGGTACGGGGCCGATTCCTAACGAAATTCAAGTCCCCCGCCGGACACCAGTGGCACGCCTGCGGTGGACCCTCTCGGTGGTCGTTAGGCGCTTCGTCGAGGGTAAAACGGGGGGGGGGGCGCCACGTGATCGGGAGGCAATGGTAGGACAAGACCGCGGACAAAGACCTGAGCAGTTCCTCAGCTGCAGCTCATGCAGCTCCGGGCACCCCCCGAAGTCCAGCTTCTGCCCCTCGGAGGCCGTCAACCCCTGGACATCATCGAAATGCACGCAGTCCAACCGCAGGGTCTCCAGCCCCGGGGGGAACTGCAGAGGGCCTTCGCAGTGGATCTTGAGGTGGGACAGTTGTAGCGTGCGCAGGTTCGTGAAGGAAAGGAATAGGGCACAGGTGCCTGCAGTAGAGTGGGATGGGGCTCGACTGCTGCACCAGGGCACAGCGGTAGGGAGCCAGGGAATGTCGCGGGCTCCGGTCGAGGTCCCCATAGGCCCCCATAGGTCACTAAAACTCTCCATAGGTTCGCATACGTCCCAATCAAGGCCCAAGGGTCCCCAAGAGTCGCCATAGGTCCCCGTAGTTCCCCTTAGGTCCCCATAGGTCTCCAAAGGCCCCCGTAGGCACCGTCGAGGGGTCACAGCGCATGACTACCAGGGGGTGGATATGGTGGGTTGGGCTACCTCACCCCTACCATCTCGGGGGCCCAGAAGAGGGCGGGATAGCTACGTGACCCGTGCATGTTCGGGGGTGGCCAACGCAAAGCGTGGGGATGAAATCAGAACTGGCTACCTCACCCCTGCTTTCTTGGGGGCACAGAAGAGGGCGGAAGTGCTACGTAAACCCTGCATTCTCCGGGTCCCAAAAGCCAACCAGGGGGAGAAAATCAGGTGTGTTGGGTTGGGTCGTGGCTCGCACCGAAGGCGGGTCCCCACGGCCGGTGTGTTCTTCCCTCACCGGCACAACTGGGCCCTACCTCGGCTGTCTGGTCTCACAGCCCTCCAGGGCGGATATAGTGGGGGGTGGGGGGTCCCCCTGTGTGACATTCCGTCTGGTTTTTGTTTTTGTGTGTGCCCCCCCCGCCCCCGAGCCCCCCAGCCCCCCCGATGACGAAATGACAATGACGAAATTCGGCCAATTTTGGCCAATTTTAAGAGCTGTTGATCCTTGAGAACAAAGGTGATTGTTGCCCCCCCTCCCCGCCATATTCATCTTCGCGTTCAGCACATTCCGCTGATCAATTCGATGGGCCTCATGGCCCTCACGGCATTTTGTGAAAGAAAAGTTTTTTTTGGAGATTTTTCGGCGCCAGTGGCCGGATGTCCGCACCCGGAGCCACGCTGGCGGTTGGGGAACACGCAGTCGTGCGCTGGCGCGTCGGCGAGTGGTCGTCAGACATAGTACTCGCGGCCGGAAATACCAGCGAATGTTGGCTTCCCTGCGATGCTTGTGACGAGCCAACGCATGTCGGTGATTTCGCCGACGTGTGTCGCTCGGTGGCCAGCCAATGTCGGTTACCAGCCAAAAGCTGTCGGTTACCAGCCGGTCCATGTCGGTGGTTCGCCAACCCAGTCGATTGCGTCATCAGATTGATGCACAGCCGCGCATGCCCACACCCACTGCGTCCCTGTGACACTTCACTCCTGTCATACTGGGGCTGGCCTTGGGGTATGCCCCCAAAGGGAAAAACCAAAACAAAAATACGAGAAACATTCCCCGAATGTTTATGTATTGGACATAACTAAAAGTCCTGATTACATTAAAAGTTTTAGTTTAACAATAAAATTGAAGGTTATTACTAAAATCAAAAAAAAAATCACCAACCAGACTTTGTTACACCCGGTAAAGGAAGGCGGGCACACTCACACTCATGGTTTCGAGAATGGGGAGATCGCCCTCCACAAATGTGGGACCGCTGTCCCTCCGCAAACAAGCGCCGCCTCTGCCCCTCGGCGTCCCTCCCACGCCTGCGCCGGCAGCGCTCTGCACAACGTCTTTCCCCAACACAGCGAAGTTTGGGGGGTGCTCGCCACACCTGACGCGGGAACACGGGTCGCGCTTCCTGCCCGCCGCAGGCGCACCGCAGGGGAAAGGGAATTGGCTGTGGGGTACTTGGCACCGCATCAATTCTCGTCAATTTTGGGTGAAGGAAGTCGGTCAACCAGGCACAATGGCGAGGCACAATACTCAAAAACGGACAAAAATGGTGCCATGACCACTTCCCATTCAGAAGTACGGTTCACAGAGGGAACAGTGCCCCCTGTTCCATGATCATTGCCCATATTGCACGCCACAGGCACCGCAGGATGAGCGTGCCCAGGGGGTTTCGGATCCCAAAACGCTACCATTTGGTGGCGCAGCATTTGGACCGGCGGCAGGGGGGCTGTGGGGCTGGTGCGGAAACGGGGCCGCCGTGACTGAGCAGGGCTGTTGGGGGTGGGGGGCAGAGATGCATTGGAAAGGGGGGGAGGTACCCCCCCCCCCTCTTCAGGGCGGCCAGCCTACGCCCAGCTACTGTCCCCCGAACGCCAAGTGCCAGCCTAAATGGCTAACCGCCTCTGGGGTCTGGAGGATCAGACCCTGTCGCCCACTGTGTAACCAACCAGACTCGCGTCCTGCTGTGCTATTGCTCAACGGCAATCGCTTTTGTAGACTGCCCCTTCACAGCCCCTCCAGAACCCCTTTCCATCAAGCGATTCCGGGGGGCGGGTTTCGACAACGACAATGGGTGTTCTGTGTTTCCAAAACTTGGCTTTTTTTTTGCATTCTTAGGTCAGTCTTCGACGGGACCCTGTGTGACTTCGCATTGTAGCTGGTTGCCTCCGAGGTCCCTCCCCTTCTGGTGCATCCCTGGAGGGGGGGGGGGGGGTACCTCCCCCCCTTCCAATGAGTCTCTGCCCCCCCACCCCCAACAGCTCTGCTCAGTCACGGCGGCCCCGTTTCCACACCAGCCCCACAGCCCCCCCGCCGCCGGTCCAAATGCTGCGCCACCAAATGGCAGCGTTTTGGGATCCGAAACCCCCTGGGCACGCTCATCCTGCGGTGCCTATGGGGGGGGCGAAGCCAAGGTGGAATATGGAGGGCTAGAACACCTTCAGGGGAGAGTGGCACGTTCTGGAGGTGCAATCCGTTGCAGACGAGGGACAACGTCGTGAGCGCGTCCAAGTACTGCAAGTCCTGCTCCATGAACGTCTGCAGCGTCTGCGGCCTCTGGAACTCGAGGTGCAGAGCTGTGAGGTTCTGCAGCGACTGGGCCAGTGCCGGGCCGCGCAGGCCGTTGACCATCTGGAACAGTCGTGTGTTGCAGGGCGAGGCCTCGGACATGCGAGCGACCACGGCGGGGGCCCTCCGGCAGTTGGGGCCGACGACCTGAATGTACGCCTCGCTGACTTTGGCGAGGATTTCGCATAGGGCGGCAGAGTCCAGGAACACCGCGGATCGTGCGTCATATCTGTGGTATGAAAGTGAGGTGAAGTGAGGTGAGGTGAGGTGAGGTGAGGTGAGGGGAGGGGAGGGGAGGTGAGGGGAGGGGAGGTGAGGGGAGGTGAGGTGAGGGGAGGGGAGGGGAGGGGAGGGGAGGGGAGGGGAGGGGAGGGGAGGGGAGGGGAGGGGAGGGGAGGGGAGGGGAGGGGAGGGGAGGGGAGGGGAGGGGAGGGGAGGGGAGGGGAGGGGAGGGGAGAGGCCAAAGAATGCATCCATGGCCTGGCCATAATTTAAGCCGCCATAATTCAAAACGCCGGGGAGACCGTTTTTCAGTTTGACCGTTTTTAATCAGGGCCAGAATCGTACTTGACGGCAACTGTCATGTGAAACAACAGGGCTGCATAAATGATAGGTTTTTGGGACCTCGAAAATGCATATCAATCCACAGCAAATGGTGCGTTACTTTGAATCTGTTTTGCGGCAACAAGGCTTCTGGGAAAAATCCAAAAAAGAGGCCACATTCGGAAAATAGGAGTCATTCCTTCTGTGAATTTGGAATGTGTTCTCTTTCAGAAAAGACACCCGGTGAGCGTAAAAAGGCGTTGTTGCTGGAACCACAGGAGCACTGTGTCAGGAGGCTTGGTAGAGACCTGGCACCAGCGAACCATGATTAGGCCCTTCCGGCTCGGGGGGTCACCAAGGATACCCTATCACCGAGGACAGCTTAGCCTTACTACTGATGCCCCATCAGTTGGGGGGGCGGGAGGTAACGCCCCCCCCCCTGCAAGCACAGGTTGTAGTTGATGGCACAATGCAGCACCATTACTGAGAACGCTTTCTGTGCGCCGCAGGGGGACAGAAACCTGGTTTATTGCCGACTGTTGAGGAAACGAAGCTGATTACCAAGAAACAGTGCACGTTGATCTTTTGACACCACCGCTCCAATGTGAAGACCACGGCTCCGGCTCAATACGCAACAACACCTTCAATGCAAGTCACATGGGCTTCAGCTTTTCAGGTCAACAATGTGTAGAAAGGGCAATATCCCACAGTTAGGCAGGGTTCCCAGACTGCAAGCCACAGGCACTGCAGGCAAAGCATTCGCACTGGGGTCCTTTGTGGGACACGGTTGAGGAAGGACCGCCCCCCCCCCCCGCTACTGGGCGACCTGCCCCCTGTCCGGAACAGCCTGTCGCACTCGTTCCCGTCCCGTCCCGCCCCGTCAACCTGTTGACTGGGATGGGGCAGGAACGGCGCAACAAATTTGAGGAGCAGCACTGGAGTGGGAGTGGACGCAACACCCGTCGGGGGACACCGCTTGTCGGCACTGCGTAGGGGAGACCACAGCCCTGGGGGGGGGGGGGCACCAAGGCTGAGGGTATGCGACTTGGTTGCTCACTTTTTGAGAGAGCAATGGTCGGTTCTCATTGAGTGAATGCCCCAACTGCAGGCACTTTAGCCGTTAGCCGTTAGTCCAGTACGGGGGGGGGGGGGGATTCCGTGCGGGGGAAAATACGAATCTACAAATTCTGGCGCGACAAAATCTGTGCCACTTCTTAAAAATGAGCGAACAAATTATGGTTTTCACCATTGCTCATGAGAAACAGTGCGCGCTTGCAATGCCTAACGTATACCTGCACAAATCCTTAAAAATACCGAACAAATTGCGCACATATTTTTTACAGAATTTGAATTGCAGAAATTCTAGCTTGCATAACCCCCCCCCAGAATGTTGTGTTCAATCCATCATGCTGCCACACAGCTATAAACAGTGGGCTGAGCCTGATGTCAAGCACCCAGCGTATCGGCAAAACCAACAGCTGTTTTTGTACCTTTTTGGGAGGAGGGTCCCAGGGAAAGTGGGAGCAGGGGAAGGGGACACATGGGGAAAGGGGGGGCAGTCGGGCAGGGGACACACTTGCGGTAAATGACATTCATGGCCTCGACCTGTGAGACTGCACTGGAGGCGTCGTTGTGCATCAGAACGGTGTACAACTGCGAAAGAACCCTGGCAGAGTGCGAGCACATGTGAGCCCCGTGCGCTGGCCGCTGCAGGCATCGGCCCACGGCAGCGACTGAGTGATGCAGACAGGCAATCGGCAGCCCCAGCCCTGCGTATTCCGCCTGGGTCAGGGCCTGGGTGTGGTCTCAGAGTGGTACCACAGGCGCCAAAGCCTGGGGGTCACCATTTAAAGGCCTGGGCTCACCATTTAAAGGCCTGGGCTCGCCATTTAAAGGCCTGGGGTCACCATTTAAAGGCCTGGGGTCACCATTTAAAGGCCTGGGGTCACCATTTAGAGGCCTGGGCTCGCCATTTAAAGGCCTGGGCTCACCATTTAAAGGCCTGGGCTCACCATTTAGAGGCCTGGGCTCACCATTTAAAGGCCTGGGGTCACCATTTAGAGGCCTGGGCTCGCCATTTAAAGGCCTGGGCTCACCATTTAAAGGCCTGGGCTCACCATTTAAAGGCCTGGGCTCACCATTTAAAGGCCTGGGGTCACCATTTAAAGGCCTGGGGTCACCATTTAAAGGCCTGGGCTCACCATTTAAAGGCCTGGGCTCGCCATTTAAAGGCCTGGGCTCACCATTTAAAGGCCTGGGCTCACCATTTAAAGGCCTGGGGTCACCATTTAGAGGCCTGGGCTCGCCATTTAAAGGCCTGGGCTCACCATTTAAAGGCCTGGGCTCACCATTTAGAGGCCTGGGCTCACCATTTAAAGGCCTGGGCTCACCATTTAGAGGCCTGGGCTCACCATTTAATGGCATGGGCTCACCGTCTAAAGGCGGGGGACGGGGCAGCGGGAGCTAAGGATGAGGAGAAGACCGACATGACACAGAGATGCTGGTTGCTGTGATGGTACGTGCACTTCCACGTGGTGTTTGTCGGTGTGATGACATGTGGTGCTGGTGTTGCTCGTGCCAGTGGGGTTCGGGGCAGGGGGCCGCAGGTGCTGCTGTAGCTGCCGGTCTGTGCGCTTGTGCTGGTGCTGGTGCTGGTGCTGGTGCTGGTGCTGGTGCTGGTGCTGGTGCTGGTGCTGGCACTGGTGCTGGTGCTGGCACTGGTGCTGGTGCTGGCACTGGTAAGGGTGCTTGTGCTATTGCCGGTACTGGCGCTGGGTCTCCCGTTTGCTGTCTTTGCTTTGGCAGCAGCAGAAGGCCCAGCACTGCCGGGCTGCTGTGATGAGGAAAAGAATATTGACAGCGGCCATATGATCCACGGGTGCAGCCGTAGATATCCAGCAGAACCATGAAGATTACCACAACCACGGCAACCGCTGACAAGCACAGCAGCGGCGGCGGCGGCAGCGGCGGCAGCAGCAGCAGCAGAACTGTTAATTCCACAGCCACAACCCGCAAAACATTTATGCCGCAACTCCAACGGCTGGAGTAGCAACGTGAAGCACAAATACAGTCCACAAATCCAGCCGAAGCGCATGCACACCTGACAACTGCACGTTGCAGGATGCCATCCACTTTGCGCCACACGTGGATGTCCACCCCATGATCCAATACCAGTTTCCAATAGTGCAACTGGAAGACGACGCATGGGCAACATCAGAGCCATGGACCCCCGCAACACCGCCACACCCATACGGCCACCCACCCACTCCTCACTCTCCCCTTCCAGCCCCTTCCCTGTGCCCCTGCTAGAGCCCTCCCTCTGCCCCTTCCCCTAAGACCTCTATCCTTCGACTCCGGTTGAAAGTCTGAAGACGCGGGCTGTGAGAGTGCCAGGAATCCTGGTCACAGTCCAAAGCCAAAACATTGGAACAATTGATCAAGTTATCCGTGTCCACAAGGACAACACAATTCGGTGGGTATGAAAGTGCAATGCGTGCCCCAATCGCAGTTGTATGGGTGTCTGAACCTGAGGATCCACAACGCTCCAACTTGGGGCATTGTGGGTGAAAACCCCTGACGCGGAACGGTAGTGCAACCACGAAATCGCAGGTGTCGTGACGGGTAGAGAGCAGCACCTCTTCTCCTCGTATCATTTTCAAACCTAAACCTAGCAAATTTGAATAGGAAGAGGGGGGAGGGGGGCGGTTACCTCACAAATTTGAATCGGGAGGGGGGGGTAACTTACCAAATTTGAACAGGGAGGGGGCCCCCTGGATGCTGCATCACGGCAGGTGCATGCCCGCGAGCCTTCGCTCAGACCGCCAGCAGACTCGGTGGCACATCGCCAGGGGCACCGGGGGGACACCTCAATCAGCAACGGGTATCTGCTTCTGGGGTCCGGGTAGTTGAACATGACCAGCGTCTTCATGTGTCGCTGGTACCCCTGGCCTCTCAGGGACGGCGCCTCGAAGCAGTCCGTGCACCCGACGGCGAGGCGCTGCAGGTTCAGCCGCCCGCACGTAGAGTTGTAGCAGCTCGAGACGCACATCTTTTTGTCGCCTGCCATGCACGACAAATGGGCTGAAGCTGCGGGGGGGGGGGGGGTTGGCACAAGGCCTTGGTGGTTGGCCCTGTTAGCCTGTGGCGGCGCCTATTGGCCTCTCGCCCTTGAACCTTCTGCTATGACAAGCAGGCATCCGCACTGCTGCGGGCATCCCCCTGCCCGGGAGGGAATCCAGAATGCAACTTCTGCCCATGGCGTCCTCCCCTGACGGCCTGATCAGGCCTGATCGGTATGCTGTTGTTGTTTCGCAGAAGAAGTGTAACAAAAACAAAACGTTTCGACTGCCAAAATCCATCATCAAACAGTGCACATCTATCAAAAGACCAGCGCCACTGGTTTGGGCTCCATATGGAAGGAATGGAAGGACATGGTCTCGCTGCATCAGGTTGACCAAGGCCCACCACGGTGCAAACCCCTCGTCCAAGTCATGCACTTTACGCGCAAATGGGGGTCAGAAACCCGTTCACCGCGAGTGAACACAAATTAGGGCATTCCAGCCAACGTGCAAGACATGGTCCGATTGAAAAGACTGCTGCCAAAATCCATCCAAAAAGACACCGGTAAACACGGCAGCGGTCCAAAAAATGGACATTTTCAAAAAAGATATGCAACAATGGGTCTGAAGCAGGGACTAAAAAGCACGAAGTGCCGCCTCATCACACGGCAACGATGGTCCCCATCACGGGAGCCCTTTTCCAGAACCCTCCCCCCCCCCACCACCGATTTGGGGGCGCCCGTGACCCCTGCCTCCCTAGAGCGAAAGTCCGGCCCCGCCCTGTGAGAGTGCCAGGAACCCCAGCCACAGTCCAAAGCCAAAGCACTGCAACAACTGATCAGGTGGCCCGTGCACACAACGACAAGTTGATGTGGTGGGTATGAAAGTGCCCCATGGGCGGAGACGGCAGCGCGGGCAATACCCTGGAAATATGACAGGGCCTGTCGCTCCTGCAGAGCCTTCAGGATGGCCTTTTCGTTCTGCACAAAGGTACGGCACAGAACGGGGAAGGCCGACCACTCTGCGGGTGCGTAGACCTCGTGCTCGGCGTCGGTCGCCTCCGTGCGCTCCGCCGCCGCGACGTACTCCAACAGCGCCTTGGGGATCTTCGAGGCCGAGAGCTCTGGGATGTCCGCGGACAACCCCAGGTGGCACATCAGGACCTGCGGGGCCCACGTGCAACGTGTCAGGGATGCATTGGAAGGGGGCGAGGTCAGCGATGCATGAGAAGGGAAGGGACCTCAGGGGCGGCCCCAGAGGCGGTTAGACAGGCGGTTGGAGGAGGTTGCCAAAGCGGTTGGGGGACGGTTACTGTCGGTTACAAATGCCGTTGAGGCTGGCACTTGCCGTCAGGGAGACAGTAGCCGGGCATAGGCTGGGCGCCCTGGGGAGGTACCCCCCCCCCCCCCCTTCCAATGCATCCCTGGGGGCGGTAACCCTGCCCCTCCACGGTGCACAGCCACTTGGTCCCACAGCGCCATTTGTGGCCCACAGCAACCGCACCCAAACGCTTTGGCAATACCCCCCCCCCCAGCCGCAGGCCTAACCATTTCTGGGGCCCCTCGTGGGGCCTGTCCCTTCCAACGCATCCCTAACACGATGTCCTGACAAGGGGGTGCGCCGAGGAGCAGGAGCCGCGGAGTGAGCCTAACAAATTTGAACAGGGAGGGGCGGTACCTAACAAATTTGAATAGGGAGGGGCGGTACCTAACAAATTTGAATAGGGAGGGGCGGTGCCTAATAAATTTGAATAGGGAGGGGCGGCGCCTAACAAATTTGAATAGGGAGGGGCGGTGCCTAATAATTTTGAATAGGGAGGGGCGGTACCTAACAAATTTGAATAGGGAGGGGCGGTGCCTAATAAATTTGAATAGGGAGGGGCGGTGCCTAATAAATTTGAATAGGGAGGGGCGGTGCCTAACAAATTTGAATAGGGAGGGGCGGTACCTAACAAATTTGAATAGGGAGGGGCGGTACCTAATAAATTTGAATAGGGAGGGGCGGTGCCTAACAAATTTGAATAGGGAGGGGCGGTACCTAACAAATTTGAATAGGGAGGGGCGGTACCTAACAAATTTGAATAGGGAGGGGCGGTGCCTAATAAATTTGAATAGGGAGGGGCGGTACCTAACAAATTTGAATAGGGAGGGGCGGTGCCTAACAAATTTGAATAGGGAGGGGCGGTACCTAACAAATTTGAATAGGGAGGGGCGGTGCCTAATAAATTTGAATAGGGAGGGGCGGCGCCTAATAAATTTGAATAGGGAGGGGCGGTACCTAACAAATTTGAATAGGGAGGGGCGGTGCCTAATAAATTTGAATAGGGAGGGGCGGTGCCTAATAAATTTGAATAGGGAGGGGCGGTACCTAACAAATTTGAATAGGGAGGGGCGGTGCCTAATAAATTTGAATAGGGAGGGGCGGTGCCTAATAAATTTGAATAGGGAGGGGCGGCGCCTAATAAATTTGAATAGGGAGGGGCGGTACCTAACAAATTTGAATAGGAAGGGGCGGTGCCTAATAAATTTGAATAGGGAGGGGCGGTGCCTAATAAATTTGAATAGGGAGGGGCGGTACCTAACAAATTTGAATAGGGAGGGGCGGTGCCTAATAAATTTGAATAGGGAGGGGCGGTGCCTAATAAATTTGAATAGGGAGGGGCGGCGCCTAATAAATTTGAATAGGGAGGGGCGGTACCTAACAAATTTGAATAGGGAGGGGCGGTGCCTAATAAATTTGAATAGGGAGGGGCGGTGCCTAATAAATTTGAATAGGGAGGGGCGGTACCTAACAAATTTGAATAGGGAGGGGCGGTGCCTAATAAATTTGAATAGGGAGGGGCGGTACCTAACAAATTTGAATAGGGAGGGGCGGTACCTAACAAATTTGAATAGGGAGGGGCGGTGCCTAACAAATTTGAATAGGGAGGGGCGGTACCTAACAAATTTGAATAGGGAGGGGCGGTGCCTAACAAATTTGAATAGGGAGGGGCGGTGCCTAATAAATTTGAATAGGGAGGGGCGGCGCCTAATAAATTTGAATAGGGAGGGGCGGTACCTAACAAATTTGAATAGGGAGGGGCGGCGCCTAATAAATTTGAATAGGGAGGGGCGGTACCTAACAAATTTGAATAGGGAGGGGCGGTGCCTAACAAATTTGAATAGGGAGGGGCGGTACCTAACAAATTTGAATAGGGAGGGGCGGTGCCTAATAAATTTGAATAGGGAGGGGCGGCGCCTAATAAATTTGAATAGGGAGGGGCGGTACCTAACAAATTTGAATAGGGAGGGGCGGTGCCTAACAAATTTGAATAGGGAGGGGCGGTGCCTAATAAATTTGAATAGGGAGGGGCGGTGCCTAATAAATTTGAATAGGGAGGGGCGGTGCCTAACAAATTTGAATGGGGAGGGGCGGTGCCTAATAAATTTGAATAGGGAGGGGCGGTGCCTAATAAATTTGAATAGGGAGGGGCGGTGCCTAATAAATTTGAATGGGGGGGGGCGGTGCCTAACAAATTTGAATAGGGAGGGGCGGTGCCTAACAAATTTGAATGGGGAGGGGCGGTGCCTAATAAATTTGAATGGGGAGGGGCGGTGCCTAATAAATTTGAATAGGGAGGGGCGGTGCCTAATAAATTTGAATAGGGAGGGGCGGTGCCTAACAAATTTGAATGGGGAGGGGCGGTGCCTAATAAATTTGAATAGGGAGGGGCGGTGCCTAATAAATTTGAATAGGGAGGGGCGGTACCTAACAAATTTGAATGGGGGGGGGGTTAGCACAAGGGAGGGGGGGGGGGTACCTAACAAATTTGAAATGGGAGGGGGGGCGGTACGCAAACACAGATCTTCAGCAATCATACCCCATGCCCACATACTGCCCACATGCAGAAGGGGAGGTAACGGTGAGAGGCACCCGGACCATGCGCAGCAGGCTGCTGCAAAGGGTGGCCGGGCAACGGGCGGCACACTGCCAGAGCAAGCGGTACATCACGTCGCTTCTTCCCTACCGTCCTCTCCCCACGAGTGTCCCCGTGCCCCCCCCCCCACCTGCCTGCTGTGGCCATGCCTTGAGATGTAACAGGAGCGAACACCCCCTTGGCCCCAGAATGGAAGGGGGGGGTGGCAAGTACCTACAGTTTAGGGGGGGGGGGGGGTACTTAATGCCACTGGCGTCTGGCAGGCAAACTGGTGCTCAGTGGTGATCGGCCCCGCATCAACGGCCACTCAGTAATACCCGCCCCCCGCACCACCAGAGCTCAGTAGGAACGTGCTGCGTCCAGCGTGGGGCTCAGTAGGATCCTGCTCCACCTGATCATGTCTGAGCTGGCAGACGCCACTGGCACGTCTGTTGCCGACCTCAACCCCGCCCCCTCCCCTGGTACAGACCGGTTGGGGGGTCCTCCCTCCCCCCGCTTCCCTATTCCAATTTGTTAGGTAACCCCCCCCTCCGTCTGCGCGCAAGCCCCAGGGGGTCGGCGAGACCATCAGCCGCTCGAAGTACGCCGGCACCACCACGCCCCACGCGGCCACGTCCAGCGCCGGCGGGTCCGCGGGCTCGTGGTGCAGGTCCACGACCTCCCAGCGGTCGGCCAGCAGCAGCTTGAGCCACAGGTGGTGGTGCTGCGACGTGAACTTGCGCAGCTGACTGGACTCGGCGATGTCCATCTTCTGGACCCGGAGGCCGTAGACCAGGACGCACGGCACCTGCCCGTCGAACAGGGACCGCAGCACGACCATGAGCGCGGCGGTGCGCTCGTGGTTGCTGCAGACGGGGCCGCAGAGAGGCACGCAATGCAGGGCCACTGGCAGGGGCTGCGGGAAAGGGCGGGGGGGGGGGCTCGGTTGACACGTCATCCGCCCCGCAAAGGGAAGGGACCTCAGAGGCGGCCCCAGAGGCGGTTGCACAGGCCGTTGGACGAGGTTGCTGAAGCGGTTGGTGGCGGTTATTGTCGGTTACAAACGCCGTTGAAGCTGGGGCTTACCGTTCAGGGGATGATGGCTGGGCATAGGCTGGGTGCCCTGGAGGGGGCGGGGGCCCTTTCTGATGCGTCCCTGGGGGTGCCATCAAGGCTGAGTGAGCATGCTAGTTGGTACCTCCGGTTGTACAGGTGCGCAAAGAAAGGCAGCGGACGTGGTAGATGCAGGGTGGAAGGAAGGGATTATGCAAGGATAAGGCCAATACAGATGTGGACACAAGTGACAAAACGAGAGAGCAAAAGCATCGGAAGATAATTGCAATAGTGGCAGCCGGAAGCTGACTGAGAAAGTCGAAGAGCAACAAGCCGGAAGAAAGGTAGAATGAGTAACAAAGGCATGACGCTGAGGCCCGGGGGGCAGCCGGCCGTAAGGAGGGGGGCCATGCGAGACATGTCAGCCACCATCCAGCGAAACAACACGTTTGCCCCGATGGGGATGGGGATTCCACTCATCGCGGGCGCCAAAGCACCGCCCGAGTCCGGGCAGACAATGCCCTGACAGGATGGCACAACACAGTGCCGGGGCACCGCATATGCACCCACATGTGCGGACGCCGGCGGTCACGAGCGCCATTTGGGCCTCCAGCAGTCGTGGCGTGGGGCGCTTCGGTCAGGACATCAACAGGCGACAACTTGTAGTCAATACGGTGGTTTCTCGAAGAACCGTTGGGGAAACATCGGAGGTGACAGTTGCCATGCAAACCCCCCTCCTGTGTGACATTCCGTCTGGTTGATGTTCCTTTACGGGGCCCTGTCACCCGTTCTTCCCTTCGCATGTTGCGTCGGGTCGCTGCTTTCTGTCGGCGGCTGCGGCCGGGGCTTTTGCTGGTGTCGTTTCCGCGTTTGCGGAGCCCAGTAGTTGGTGTGTTGGGGCTTTGCTGAATGTGGCATGGTGTGCCGTTTGCGCGTCAGCGGCGCCCAATAATTGGCGTATTGAGGAAGTGCTGGTTGTTGGCGGGGTCGTTTGACTGTTTTTGCTGTCCACGCGCCTCTGTCCACAGGCCGTCCATAGCCTGCCTCGCCGTGTTTCTGTGTGTGTGAGGCCCAGGTGCCCTGTTCCTCCACGCCTTGTCCCGGCCGTCCACCATATGCTCTTTTCCCCCACACGGCTGGTCTGCCCCTGATGGGCTCCCGCTCCTGTTGCGCAAACAGCCCATCTGGGCTGCGGGAGACACCCCCCACCTGATGCCGGTTGAGCAGGGGCTTGCCCTGGCACCCGGTAGCGACGGGGCTGGCTGGCCAGGCCATCCCCTTTGTTGTCGCTGCCTCCCATGCGCACGCTCTCTTCTTACTTTTGGGGCGAGATCTGGCTTTTGAGCAGGGCCTGAAAAGCCAGACTCAGGAGTGCCAAAAGAAGGGGGAGGAGCAACACAGACACACAGAACGCGGGAGCCACACTGGGAGGGACAAGGGCGAGCACAGCAGACAAGGAGGAGGAGCACAGCAAGGCAGGAGAGGCAACCAGAACAGCGGGAACAGGGAACCAGAATGGAGCGGATCGGACCCCTTTCCAAAGGTCCAGGGCCAACGGACCCGACAGCAAGACCCCCCAAATGGCACATGCCAGGCAGCAACACAATTGGGTCGAGCATCTTTCACACAATCCTGCATCATCCATCGAATATTTACTGGGATCGGACCCATAAGGTGATAGGGCTCAGGCATTTTCTGTGGTGGGCAAGGTGACGTGGGGGCAAATGGCGTGACCCAACAGTAAGCCCCCCCCTAACCCCCCGAAAAAAAGACCACCCTTGGGACCCAGGACCGGCTGCACTGAAAGTAAGACCCCTTACTGTCAGGGGCTTTGGGTGGGGGGGTTAGGGCACCTCGCAATGACACATGCTGTTCCACTAGCACCGGGAAGCCCCAGGCTATCCGAAGGATTTTCACAAACATCTCTTATGAAGTATAGTTCTGGCAGTCGGGGCAGTCCGACGCAACATGCACGGTCTCTCTGAAATGACAGACAGCCATTGTGACTGGAACACCAGGTCACCAGGCGGCACGTAACGCCATCACAAAAACGAATGCCGTGACTCCGCATATGTCTGCCTGCAGGGCGCCTCCACCATCAGAAAACTTCCCATGAGGTGGTGCTGTCACATTTGGTCTGTGTGCTTTGCACGTTTACTTGCCTGGGCCAGCGGTCTGCGTCCTTTCGGACGTGACCAAGGGATATCGGCTACCCTCCGCCTCCTGCGCGCTCTACACCTTTGTGTAGATGATGTGACCCCCTGGCAGGGGGGGGGGGGTTCTTCAATTGATCTTTGCAGTCAGTCCCAGAAACAGACCTCGTCATCCAGAAGCCGGGACCACTCACCGACAGCCTTCCCGCTGTGCACCAGCGAGCTGCCAGAATCTTGCCCAGACCCATGGGGAACTGGGTCATGGAGCGTGATCAACGCGGGGCTGCTTCTTATTGAGGAAGGGGACTGGCGGCACTGAACACCCATTCCACCTCTGTTCTTGACCTTTCCAACCAGGTACAACGCACACATACACACGGTTGTCAACAAACAGACGAGCACAACGCCAAGTCCGGATGTCAATTCCTCGTCAGCTGGTCATCAAACAAGACAAAGCATGTCCAATGCCAGTAGGCGCCACATACACACACACACAGAGAGAGAGAGAGAGAGAGAGACGATGAACGTGACAAACAGGCGCTGTAAAGGTGCTCAGTGCAAAGATTCTCCTCAGGCGCGTGTCCTAGCAGGCCCCAAATGCAGTGCATGATACGCGCCTTTCTGTGGGCGCACACACGCACACACTACGCAAAAGATCCAACACGACCACCCTGAAGGCAACAGGGCACTGCACTGGACCGCTTCAAATTCTCGTCAAGCTAAGAACATGGAGGCACGCACACACACAATTGAAGCGAGACGAACAGGCGTGATAGGCGGCACGCACACACACACGCAAGCACACGCACGCGCGCCCACGCACCCACACACCCACACCCGCACCCGCACACGCACCTGCACACGCACACGCGCGCGTGCACACACACACACACATTTCGGCGACAAACAGAGCACAGAAAAGACTGGTCTGGATGTACTAGATCTCGTCAGGTGCAAAGCAGAACAAAAACAGTAGCATATCCCGCCTGCACTAGGCGCCTTTCTGTGTGAAGAGAAGCAGGGCCAGCAGCTCAACGGCAGCCTTGGGCAAGCCCGCGGTCACGCCTGCACAGCAAGCCTGCACACACACACACACACACACACACACTCGCCAACACACACAGGCACTCGGTCACACCAGGTCGCACAGGCACATGTACACACCTGCAATGACGCACACGGAACAAGTGGTTGACCAAATGGTTCCCCTGAGAAAGAGTGGCGTGGACAAAGAGGGCTACTCCTGCGTGCCGCAGGGCGCACTGCAGGCGCCGCAGGGCAGGAATAATCCTCTTAAAATGCAGAAATAGTGAAACTTGCAACAAGAAAGAACAAACACCATTCCATGACCATTTGGAGTACATGCCTATACAAAACCCACTGAGTGGGAGGGGGTTGGGGTTGGGCGGGAGGGGGGGGGGTGCACATTGATCTGTTGACACCATCGCTCTCTACAAGGGCGCGGCGCAGGGGTGTAGCCCTCAAAGCGCTTGACGTTTCAGAGCAGGCACACACGGCACGACCCTCCGCTGGACTGTACACCGCCCCCTTTGATATCACGCACCGAAATAATATCGCGCATGCATTTTGCCCGCCTAAGCTTCAGCACCATCAGCCTTGGGATCAGCAACTTCATGATCAGCAGCTTCAGGATCAGGGACTTCAGCAACGGCAGCCTTCTCAACATCACTGTCAGCATCATCCCCAGTGGAGTCCTCCTCAGCATCAGACACCTCTTCATCGGTCACAGCCTCAAAGACATGCTCAACAACAAGTTCATCGTGCCGCCGCGCCTCAATCACATCAGTAAGAAAGGGAACGTCAGGGCATCAGTTATCACAAAAAAGGACCTGGATTAGGGGGTGGTCAAAACAATATCACGCACGAAATAATATCACGCACCAAAATAATATCACGCGTGTGATATTAAAAGCGGGGGGCAGAGTTTTCCTCAAGGGGGGGGGGGGTCCGAGGGGGGGGTGGGGGTCGGACCCCCCCCCCCAGGAGATGCTGAACTGTTCAGCAAAACTCTCGGGGGATGCCCAAGCAGGGGCTATGCTGCCACCAAAGAACTGTGCGACTGTGGCACAGGATGAGTTGCGCGGCTTTGACGACAGGGTCAGGGTCAGGGGCCACGGTCAGAACGATAGGGCAGGGGGGGGATTCCCCGCCACAACGGCCGCAGTGGCGCATCGTCCACCCACATGGACCGGGCGTCCCACTCCGTCAGTGTACGCCGCGCATCCGAAACCAATGCCGCCACTGTGGACGGGGGGGGGGGGGGTTGGAAATTGCGGTCAGGGAGCGTCACATACAGTGCGAGGCATTGCGGAAATATGCGATATGGTTGCGGGGTAATTGTGGGGGTGGTGCGGTGCGGTGTGCGAACGTCTTGAAGCCTAAAAAAGCAACACCTCTGCACAGGGGACACACAGGGCACCAACAAGCACGCAAGGGGGAAAAGCAAAAAGCAATTGCAGAAAAATACCAAAAAGAGGAAGGGGAAGAGCAGGGGGAAGAGCAGGGGGAAGAGGAAGTGGAAGAGGAAGTGGAAGAGCAAGTGGAAGAGCAATGGGAAGAGCAATGGGAAGAGGAAGTGGAAGAGCAATGGGAAGAGCAATGGGAAGAGCAAGGGGAAGAGGAAGTGGAAGAGCAATGGGAAGAGCAATGGGAAGAGGAAGTGGAAGAGCAAATGGAAGAGCAAGGGGAAGAGCAATGGGAAGAGCAATGGGAAGAGGAAGTGGAAGAGCAATGGGAAGAGCAATGGGAAGAGGAAGTGGAAGAGCAAGTGGAAGAGCAATGGGAAGAGCAATGGGAAGAGCAAGGGGAAGAGCAATGGGAAGAGGAAGTGGAAGAGCAATGGGAAGAGCAATGGGAAGAGCAATGGGAAGAGCAATGGGAAGAGGAAGTGGAAGAACAAGGGGAAGAGGAAGTGGAAGAGCAATGGGAAGAGATAGTGGAAAAGCAATGGGAAGAGCAAGGGGAAGAGGAAGTGGAAGAGCAATGGGAAGAGCAATGGGAAGAGCAATGGGAAGAGCAAGGGGAAGAGCAAGGGGAAGAGGAAGTGGAAGAGCAAGTGGAAGAGCAATGGGAAGAGGAAGTGGAAGAGCAATGGGAAGAGGAAGTGGAAGAGCAAGGGGAAGAGCAAGTGGAAGAGCAATGGGAAGAGCAGGTAGAAGAGCAAGGGGAACAGCATGGGGAAGAGCAATGGGAAGAGGAAGTGGAAGAGCAAGTGGAAGAGCAAGTGGAAGAGCAATGGGAAGAGCAAGGGGAAGAGCAAGGGGAAGAGCAAGGGGAAGAGCAAGTGGAAGAGCAATGGGAAGAGCAGGTAGAAGAGCAAGGGGAAGAGCATGGGGAAGAGCAATGGGAAGAGGAAGTGGAAGAGCAAGTGGAAGAGCAAGTGGAAGAGCAAGGGAAAGAGCAATGGGAAGAGGAAGTGGAAGAGCAAGTGGAAGAACAAGGGGAAGAGGAAGTGGAAGAGCAAGTGGAAGAGCAAGGGGAAGAGCAAGGGGAAGAGCAATGGGAAGAGGAAGTGGAAGAGCAAGTGGAAGAGCAAGGGGAAGAGCAGCAATGGGAAGAGCAATGGGAAGAGCAATGGGAAGAGCAATGGGAAGAGGAAGTGGAAGAGCAAGGGGAAGAGCAAGGGGAAGAGCAAGTGGAAGAGCAGGGGGAAGAGGAAGTGGAAGAGCAACTGGAAGAGCAAGGGGAAGAGCAATGGGAAGAGCAATGGGAAGAGCAATGGGAAGAGCAATGGGAAGAGGAACTGGAAGAGCAATGGGAAGAGCAATGGGAAGAGGAAGTGGAAGAGGAAGTGGAAGAGCAAGGGGAAGAGCAAGTGGAAGAGCAATGGGAAGAGCAATGGGAAGAGGAAGTGGAAGAGCAACTGGAAGAGCAAGGGGAAGAGCAATGGGAAGAGCAATGGGAAGAGGAAGTGGAAGAGCAAGTGGAAGAGCACGTGGAAGAGCAATGGGAAGAGCAATGGGAAGAGCAATGGGAAGAGCAAGGGGAAGAGCAATGGGAAGAGCAATGGGAAGAGCAATGGGAAGAGCAATGGGAAGAGCAATGGGAAGAGCAAGTGGAAGAGCAAGTGGAAGAGCAATGGGAAGAGCAGGTAGAAGAGCAAGGGGAAGGGCATGGGGAAGAGCAATGGGAAGAGGAAGTGGAAGAGCAATGGGAAGAGCAATGGGAAGAGGAAGTGGAAGAGCAATGGGAAGAGCAAGGGGAAGAGCAGCAATGGGAAGAGCAATGGGAAGAGCAATGGGAAGAGCAATGGGAAGAGGAAGTGGAAGAGCAATGGGAAGAGCAAGGGGAAGAGCAAGTGGAAGAGCAGGGGGAAGAGGAAGTGGAAGAGCAACTGGAAGAGCAAGGGGAAGAGCAATGGGAAGAGCAAGGGGAAGAGCAATGGGAAGAGCAATGGGAAGAGCAATGGGAAGAGGAAGTGGAAGAGCAATGGGAAGAGCAATGGGAAGAGGAAGTGGAAGAGGAAGTGGAAGAGCAAGGGGAAGAGCAAGTGGAAGAGCAATGGGAAGAGCAATGGGAAGAGGAAGTGGAAGAGCAACTGGAAGAGCAAGGGGAAGAGCAATGGGAAGAGCAATGGGAAGAGCAATGGGAAGAGCAATGGGAAGAGCAATGGGAAGAGCAAGGGGAAGAGGAAGTGGAAGAACAACGGGAAGAGCAAGGGGAAGAGCAATGGGAAGAGCAATGGGAAGAGCAATGGGAAGAGCAATGGGAAGAGGAGGTGGAAGAGCAAGGGGAAGAGCAATGGGAAGAGCAATGGGAAGAGCAATGGGAAGAGCAGGTGAAGGAGCCGGATAGGAAGTACAGCGCACATGCCCCATCCATGCCCCATGCACCGGTGAAAGCAATGGGTCGGGTACCTTCGCCGCCGCTTGCGCTCCCTTTGGGACTTGGCCTGCGGCTTGGGGCTGATTCTGTGATGACAAGGAGGTCAGCGTTGGAGGAGGGACATTGGGGGACCTGCGCACCTCCAGCCTCCGGCCCCACCGCCGGGCTCTCTCCAGCCTGTCCTTAGCCTGCCCCCCGGGGAGGCATCGGAACGCGGGGTAGTGCGCTGCTTGTTGTTTCCTCATGATGCAGGGTGCCCCCTGGGTGCCATGTAGTCCATCGGTGGTTTCTTTCCGGGGCCCTGGACAGTCACCCCCCTGACGCCAAATGCCAGCCTCAATGGCAGTTGTAACCGACAGTAACCGCCCCCAACCGCTTTGGCAACCTCCTCCAACCACCGGTCTAACCGCCTCTGGGGCGGTCTATGAGGTCCCTTCCCTTCTAATGCATCCCTGCCCCCCCCCCCCCCCGGAGGAAGGGGGGGAGGGGCACGCCCTGCACCCCACGCCACTCCCGCCACGTTTATTCTTCACCGCATGACGCAGATGATTGATCTGCCCCTGAAGGTCCGCCAAGCAGCTGTCTTGAACCCACCATTTCCGTTTCTCCGTGGCGGCGCGTTGTGGGGGTCAAGACATTGAGGATCCATACGGCATTGACCTTCGCTCAGCCCCTCAACCGGGGTGTGGCACCCCTGTGGTGAGCACTTACGCGCAGACCCTGCCCCCACCCCACCCCCCCTCGACAATCCAGGCCCTATGCCCAGCCTCTGCCCCCCTGACGCCAAGTGCCGGCTTCAATGGCAGTTGTAACCGACAGGAACCGCCCCCAACCGCTTTGGCAACCTCCTCCAAACCCCTCTCTAACCGCCTCTGGGGCGGCCTCTGAGGTCCCTTCCCTTCTAACGCATCCCTGACCCCCCCCCCCCCGGAGGAAGGGGGGAGGGGCACGCCCTGCACCCCACGCCACTCCCGCCACGGCCCCAAACCCCGCGCTTGACCTGGTCGACCGATGCCGCCCTGTAAAACTCGCCGTAGAAGTCCTTCCAACTCTCGCTGCCTGCACTGACCGGGAAGAACGCCTGGAAGAACGCCACCGTCAGCTCCACCACCTTCGCCCGGGGCAGCAGGGGCGCCGTCGCCCGGATGTGCGCCAGCAGCTTGCGCAGGGGGGGCACCAGCTGCAGGAAGTCGATGGTCGAATGGCTGGTGTCCTCCGCCAGAATGTGCTGGTGTAGGCTGTGCAGGCTGTCCACTTCGGAGCGCGGCAGCACCGATCGCATTTCAAGTAGATTGTAGCGGATGCTTCCCACCTGCAAAACATGGCCGGGCCGGTGGCATCGCCACCTACCCCCCTAACGGCGAGTGTCAGCTTCAATGGCATTTGCAACCGACAGTAACCGCCCCCAACCGCTTCGGCAACCTCCTCCAACCGCCTACTTCACCGCTTCTGGGGCCGCCCCTGAGGTCCCTTGCCTCCTCATGCATCACTGCAGCGTTGGCGGCGGCGGTCAGAGCGCCCCCGAACTCGCAAGAAACGGAAGTGGGTGGCCGTGCGATCTGTCATAGTCGGGGGGGGGGGGCTCGACGGCGGTTGAAGGGCGGGCGGAGGCGGTTGGGTTCACCGACGGCAGATAAGCAGTTGCTTTGGGCCCTTCCTGAAAGCGCTCGCTTAGCGCAAAGAAAACCAGCCGGGGCGATAAAGGAGCGCCGTGGTGGCGGTGGCAGGGGCGATGGATGAGGCTGTGGGGTTTGTAGAAATAATCTGAGAGAATTGCCTGGCCTCAACCACTTGGGAAAAGTGGTGGGAGTGGACGGTTGTCCCTCTGCTCACAAGTGCTTTCTGGCCCATCCCTCCCGTGCCGGCGCCGGCATGGAAAGGACTGGAAGGGTGGGCCGGGGTGGGCAGGGCTCCCTTTAAGGGGTGGTGCCCCCCCCCTGTGTGACATTCCGTCCGGTTGTTGTTCCTTTACGGGGCCCTGGGCAGTCACCCGTTCTTCCCTTCGCATGTTGCGTCGGGTCGCTGCGTTCTGTCGGCCGCTGCGGCCGGGGCTCTTGCTGGTGTCGTTTCCGCGTTCGCGGAGCCCAGTAGTTGGTGTGTTGGGGCTGTGCTGGATGTGGCATGATGTGCCGTTTGGGCGTCAGCGGCGCCCAATAGTTGGCGTATTGAGGGTTGTGCTGGTTGTTGTGGGGGTCGTTTGGCTGTGTTTGCTGTCCACACACCTCCGTCCTCAGGCCGTCCATAGCCTGCCTCGCTGTGTTTCTGTGAAGCCCAGGTGCCCCCCCCCCCCCCCTCCCCCCCCCCCAGTGGTGCTGAGATTTTAGGCGACGAACGCGCCGAAGAAAATTATTGCTCTATGGTCTAAATGTTCTACGCTAACTAGCGCCGAGGCCGCCAAAACAAAATTGTTTATTGGCCGGAGGCCCAGAAGCAAACCAGGCCCAATCTTTTGGGGCGGGGTGGGGTGGGGAGGTTGGTGACCCCACCCCCAACACCCCCTTCCCGGTGGGGCTGCGTTGGTAAAGGGAGCTCCGACCGCCGTCGGTTACCCCCCAACCGCCCTCCGTCTCACCCCCGCCAACCGGCGGTTGGGGGCTGATCGGCGCTCGGGGGCCCGCCATCCCACAACCGCCGTCGGTTACCCCCCAACCACCGTCGGTTACCCTCCAGCAGCCGTCGGTTGGCCCCCTCCCGCCGTCGGTTACCCCCCAACCGCTGTCCTCTCCACTCAAACCGCCATTGATTACCCCCCCACCGCCGTCGGTTGCCCCACAACCGCCGTCCGTTACCCTTCAACCGCCGTCGGTTTCCCCCCAACCGCCGTCGGTCACCCGCCAACGCCGTCGGTTACCCCCCAACCGCCGTCGGTTGCCCCACAACCGCCGTCGTCGTTTACCCCCGGACCGCCGTCGGTTGCCCCACAACCGCCGTCGGCCACCCCACAACCGCCGTCGTCGGTTACCCCCCAACCGCCGTCGGTTACCCCCCAACCGCCGTCGGTTACCCCCCAACCGCCGTCGTTTACCCCCCAACCGCCGTCGGTTACCCCCCCACCGCCGTCGGTTACCCCCCAACCGCCGTCGGCAGCCCTCCGACAGGGCGCCGTCCACAATCCCCGTCCCTGAGAGGAAAACTAAACCAAAAAAACAACTCTGGCTCCCTCTCGACAGCCCTGGGCAACCGGCACTCAGACCTTCGCGTTGTGGCCGGGGGGCAGCCTGACGACCCACCGCCCGTTCTGGCGGCGGTCGCACTTCCCGAAGTCGCAGCGGCACGGGTCGCGGTTGCACGACACCAAATGGCAGTCGATGGGCATGGCCCCGCTCGGGACGTACAGCTGCAGCATCTGCGCCCGGTTCTCCACGAGGACCTGCGGGGCGGACAGCAGGACCATCCCGCACTTCGACAGGACCTCGTCCACGAAGTCCCGCGGGATGTAGTGCCACGTCCCGAGCCCGGACCACCTGCGGATGTGCGGGTGCACGGGAGCGCGGCCTCGACGGGGCCGACCCGGCGCAGAGCCAAGAATGAAGAATATTTCATGTTTTGCAGAAATTGTGATATTCAAGGCACCATGTTTTTCATTGAAGTTGATGCATAAAATTTTGACTTTAATTAAAGTCCGTTGCACACACGTGCTTTTGGAATCTGAGAGGCTTGCCACTATTTCCTCTGACTTGGCGCAATATGACGTGCGTTTTAGTCTCCTGGCTCCTTTTTGCGTGCCGCCATGTCAAGTGTATCAGATGCTGATGCTTCCAGTGCGCGAAATCCCCAACTGATGCAGCTTGCATGTCTTCGGCAGGGCCAGCTGTACACATGAACTTCATCCTGGTTTAAAATTGTAAGTGGATTTGATTGATAATGTGGGCGGTTTTTACTTTGGTTTTCTTTTAGGGAAAAGAGGGTATAATTTTGGGAAACTTTTGAAGGATTTCATATATATTTCAAGAAGCTGGATGCAGAGCCCCTTCGCGGGTGACGAGGCCTCCCGGAGGCCACCGCGGCGCACAGCGAGATGGCATGCTTCACGTGAGCCCAAGAAGAAGGCCACGGCATCATGGAGAGTACTCAAGTATGATCCATGCACCAACCGCCCCACGAATGTTGTGAACTTTCTGCGGAGCGGGGGGGTATGGTACGAGGAGGGGGGGGGGGGGGGTGGCCTAATTAAAAAACAGACAAATGCAAACCAGAGGTAATGCACTCCACAGTCAGGCATAAGTGCATCTTTATTCTCTATGCCAAACCTGGTTGAACCTCAAGACACACACTGTGTCTGAAACAGAAAACAGAACATCATGTCTGACTACATTAGTCAGACAATCACAGTCAGTAGCTGTCAGTGAGACATCAGCAATCAGTGTCGGATAAAGACACCATGCATTACCGGCATGGCCGAAACGAGGAGGGGGGGGGGGGGTGTTGCAGGAGGATGGATGGGGGGCAAGCTCACCTCACCTCGCCTCACCTCACCTCGCGTCCCTCCCCTCCCCTCCTCTGGCCTCTCCTCACCTCACGTCACCTCACGTCACCTCACGTCACGTCACCTCCCGTCCCGTCCCCTCACCTCGCCTCGCCTCGCCTCGCCTTGCCTCACGTCACCTCACGTCACGTCACCTCACGTAACGTCACGTCACCTCACGTCACGCCACGCCACGTCACGTCGCCTCGCCTCGCCTCGCCTCGCATCGCCTTGTCCAGCCTCGCCTCGCCTCACGCCCAACTCCTCCCGCAAGAGCACACCCAACGAATTGGCCGCGGAGCAGCTTGTCATAGAACAGCGACTCCATGTAGATGACGTCCTCCGGGAACTCAATGGTCGTGATCGTCGCCTTCTGTTCGCTCTGGGCGCGGCCTTGCGACGAGGTGCCCGCATCGGGCGCGGCGGGAGGCTCCGCATCCTCGGCGCCTGCGCCCGCCGTCGAGGACGCGCCCGGGGGCGGCTCTTGCGGGGCTTGCGCGGGGGCTGCCGGGGCCGGGGCGGGGGCTGGGACCGCGCCCGGGGCGGGGGCGGAGGGCGTCGGGGCTGCCGTGCGGCTGGTGGGGGCCTTGCGGGTCCCTTCCCGAACGCGTCGCAGTTCTGCGTCCGAGGGGTCCCAAGGAGGGGGCTTGTCCTGCGTGTCCTGCGTGGTAGACACCAAAAATGGCTCCTTCAGGGGAGCAGGCCTTTGCTTAGTGATACTGGCGGGGGGGGGGGGGGTCAAATTGGCCCCCCGGGATTTTGGCTGACCCACCCACCCACCCACCCACATCAGAAAATTTTTCCTCAGAAAAAAATGAAATTTATCAAAGGGGCCCGAACTTGGAGGTTGATTTTAGGTACACAAACTTTTTTCTGGCCTCTGACCCACCCACCCAGCCCCCCGGTATAGTATCAACCAGCCACTAAGCAAAGGCCTGCAGGGGAGGCGTGTGGCAACTCCGGGTGCACGCACCGGTGTGTGGGTTGTTTCATTGGGGCAGGCGGGCTTTCCATTGGGGGGGGGGGGAGGGGGGTCGATAGAAAATGATGACTTTTCTGGACCCCCTCGACGCACTGATTCCAGAAATCCCATTTTCATTTTTTTTGCCGATTTTTGGGTCTGGGTCACCTCCGAGGCCCGGGGGTCCATCTCGTTAGGATTTTGGGGGTCCCATCAATGGAGCCCCTTTTGGTGGGGGGGGGGGGGGGTCGAGCCAGGGGGCCATGTATTTGGTGGAAAAATTTTTGACCATTTTTAATGCTCAAAAATTTGTTCGGCGCCTTTGGCGCCAGAAATCATAAGAACTGATTAACGGTCCTGTCAATTGAGCCCTTTTCCCAGACCCCCCCCTCCAGTTTTGGGGGGCTCTATTGACCCCCCCCCCCACAGGGTTGAAAGCCCTACTGCCCTTGCCTGCCCCAAGCCCCTTGGGGGAGACGTGCTTTCAGTGGGTGAAGGTGGGCCCGCTGTCCCTCTGCTCAAAAACCCGTGCTGGCCCCCCCAACCCCCACTCCCACCCCAGCGCCCGGCAGCGCATCCTACACATTCACGGGGGCTGCCACACGCGCGCTCCAAAAGTTGGCCAAACCACATTGTTTCAGTCTGAGCCAGGGCTGTCCTTAAGGGGGGGGGGGGGGGGAAGGTTCACAACGCCAACAGAAACGAACCTCCACGGGGGCGCTCCCTGCTTCATGGTCAAGACATGGGCAAGACACAAGACCACAGAAACAGTATTGAACAATGGTGGGCGGATGGCGGTTGGTGGCGGCTGGCGGCGGGCGGCGGTTGGCGGTTGGAAGTTGGAAGTTGGCGGCGGTTGGTGGCAGTTGGCGGTTGGCGGTTGGTGGTCCCTGTGGGCTGTCCTTAAGGGCTGTCCTTAACAAAAGAAAAAAAAGAGTTCTCAAGCACAGCCCTGGTCTGACCCCCGCCCCGCGGTCCGTGGGTTCGATGCGGTGCTCTACGACAGCCCTCCCAGCGGGCGGCGGGATCGCAACACCTCCTCCGCCTCCTCTCGGTAGCTCTCGGTTGCACTCGGTGTCCAGTCCGGCGGCATCGCGCTGCCGGTCATCTGCGACAACCGCTCCATGGCAGACTGCAGCGCGCCCGCGTCCGGCTCCGACTCCGGGTCCGCCTGCGCCGGCGACGGCGGCCCCGACTGGGGCTCGGGGGCCGGGGCCGGCGCGGCATCCAGGCCTTCGCCGTGGGCCACCGGGGGAAGAAGGCTCCCGGCGCCGCCCTCGGCGGGTGTCGGATCGCCGGCGGCGGCAGGCAGCGCCTCGGGGTCTGCGGCAACGGAGGCGGTGGCGGCGCTCGCGGCGGTGGTCGCCGGGGTGTCGCGGTCCGCGGGGGCGGTGCCCTCCTCGACCATGTACGGGGACATGAGGATGGGGGGGCTGTCCAGGATCGACAGCGGTTCCTGGGTCGGGGCGGTCGGCCGCAGGTCGCAGAACACGTGGCGCAGGGAGATGTGACAGAACTGCCGGGGGACCGGGGTGCTGCGACAGGGAGCACGGGTGGCGAGTGGGGGCGGAGGGAGGGTCAGGGACGGTTGGGAACTGGCCCGAGGATTTGGAAAATTGGTCCGAATCTTTGAAAATTGGAACTTTCGGATATCACCTCAAAATTTTCGGTGATGAACGATGAATAAGAGGCCACACCGCACAACCGCACCAGCCACACCACGGCCTACAGTCCCCATAACCCCCCCCCCCCCCAAAGAGTACCCCAGGGTACTCATTTTTGCTGAATGCTCAATGAGGCCAATGGGGTACTAATTGTGGGGGGTACCAATTTTGGGCTGCCGGGTTGGTGTTTGGGTTGAGGTTAGGTTTGTGTCACACTATACAATCGAACTAAAACTCACATTTTGTGCCTCAAAACAGCCTTTTTTCGCCCAAAACTGAAACCCCCCCAAAAAAAATTTAGTACCTCCCCCCAAAATCCAGCACCCACCCAAAATTAGTACCCCACTTGCCCAGCAGTCTGCCTTAATTCGCCTTGATTGGCCTCAAGCAGTCTGCCAAAATCAGTACCCCTCGATCCTCCTGCAAGGAAACGGAACATGAACAAACCGAGGGTATACTTACAGCACAACTGCAGAGGAAACTTGAAGAATGCAGTCAGTTTCATCTGCTTCTTCACATTGGGAACACCTGCACCGGCATGGCCTGCAGCTGCAGAAGACGGTGCATTGGTTCCATGCCGCCAACAGAAAGCATAACTGAATGACGGGTGAAAAGGACACAAAACGGGGGAGGGGGATACCCCGCGTCCCAGTTCATCCAGTCCTTCATCACCGCCCGCAGCGTCTTCGAGCACATGGACAACGCCGGGTAGTCGTCCGCCGGCAGGAACGAGATGATGTTCAGCACGGCGGCCGCGTTGTCGGGGAACGTGGACCGGCCCAGGGGGCCCGCCGCCACCGCGAGCCCCGGGGCACCCGGGCTGTCCGTCTCGAACGCGCTGAACTGCAGCGCCCGCGTGGCGACCTCCTCCAGGAACGGGAGCCCCAAGTGGCAGTAGTGCACGACCTGCTGCCAGTCGTCGGCCTGCGGCGGGACCAGCGCCAAGAACTGCCGCGCCGCGGCCGTGCCCCCCTTCACCGCCTGCAGGAGCTTGCCCATGTTGGCCCCCGTGCCCAGCTCCTGGAAGCGGTAGTCCAGCTGGTCTTCGGTGATCAGCCCCAGGGCGCACGCCAGCAGCAGCTCCGTGTACAGGTGGTCCCCGTCGACCTGCGGCACGGCAGGGGCGGCAATGGCCGGGGGCAGGGCAGGGCTTTGCTTGAGGGGGGCCATCGGGGCAGTCCTGGAGCGGTTGCAGAGCGGTCGCATGGGATGGGGAAGCGGTTGGGGGAGGCGGTTTCTGGCGGTTGGAAATGCGGTTGGGGCTCGTGTTGGGGTACGGGAATGTCTTTGGGGGAGAGTCAGTGCGATGGGGAGGGGGGAGGGGGAGGGGGGCACCACCCCCTCCCCCCCCTTAAGCGATTCCCTGGGGCAGGGCCAGGGGAGCGCTTGCTGCGCGCCGCAGGCACCGCAGGGGAAGGGCCATTGGCTTCGAGGTGATCGGCACCGCGTCGATTTCCCTCAATTTTGGACGACGGAAGTGGGAAGGAAGACCCCACGGTGCATGACGGGGCCCCGAATGAACACAGAAGGCAGGATCTTGCGCCAGCGAGCCGTGACCCTCCGAGCCCGGGCACACACACCCCCCCTGCCGCTCGCACGCCAGTGGGCACGGGGAGGACACCCCCCCTCAGCAGTTACCCACGGCCCGGGCCGGCGGCGCAGGTGACAGAGAGACCTACGGGCGACGGCCACGGCACTGGCCCCGTGCAGGGCGGCCCGGACCCCGGGTGGCGAACGCGGAAGGACAGGGGGGGGGGGGCACAGGCCAGCGACCCAAGGTGGTCCCCCCAGCGGGCAACGACCCCCAGGGCCTGAGCACCCCCCCCCCCGGGTTGCCCGCACGCCAGGGCAAGCAGAGGGGAGGCGCCCCGACCTGGCCGTGGTGGGCCACGGCGGCCGCGGGCAAGCGAGGGGGGGTACCGCCGGATGTGGCGCGCGCCGGCGGCGCGCGGCGCGCTCCCGCACTGCACCGCGTTGGTTGCCGGTCAGCTGAGCCACGGGTGCAGACCTGGGGTGAACATACCCGACGTCATCGACAACAACAACAACATTTGGGCATTTGGTGAAACCTAGTATGCACGTAGCAAAACCTAGTAAAATGTAGCAAAACCTAGTAAAATGTAGTGAAACCTAGTAAAAAAAAAATTTTTTAAAATTTTTTTTTTGAAAAAGTTTTTTTTTTTTACTAGGTAAAAAAAGCAAAATTTTGAAAAAAAATTTTCCTTACTAGGTCAATTCCCGGGGGGGGGGGGGTTGCAAAGGGGGACAAAATCAGAATTGGCTGCCTAACCCCTGCCTTCCGGAGGGCCCACAAGTGGGCGGAAATGCTACGTCCGTAACCATCCGTAACCAGTTCGTGCGAGGCACAGGGCTTGGGGACCCCCGGGATGACCCCTGAAATACCGCATTGAATACCGTCGCCGGATGCGGGAGGGCGGCCATGAGGCGCCCTCTGTTGCACACGGGCGGGGAGCATGGGGCTCCGGCATGCAAGTCGTGCGGGGCACTACGGGGGTGCAGCGGCGTTGCCCCAGGCACCACCGGGGCATCCGGCTGGGGCTGCACCGCAGCAAGGGGGAGGGGGGAGGGGAGGGGGGGCAGATGCATTGGAAGGGGAGGAGGTACCCCCCCCCCTTTCCAGGGCGCCCAGGCTGCGCCCAGCTACGTCTCCCGAGGGCAAGTGCCAGCTTCAATGGGATTTGTAACCGACATGAACCGCCCCCAACCGCTTCGGCAACCTTCTCCAACCGCCTGCCTAACCGCTTCTGGGGCCCCCATCTGAGGTCCCTTCCCTTCTAATGCATCCCTGGAGGGGGGGCAGATGCATGTGTCCGCTGCGCCATGAGGGAGCGGCAGGGACAAAAGGGGACAATTTCCCCTGTTCCACGACAAGTACCCAGTTTGCGCGCCGCAGCGTGTGCCGCAGGCGCCGCAGGATTAGCACCCCCCAGGGCACGGGTGTGGGGGGTTCCTAGGACGCCACCCCCCCCCCCCCATTTGAAGGCCTGGGCTCACTGTTTAAAGGCCTAGGCTCACCATTCAAACCCCTTGGCTCACCGCGTAGGGCTCGCCATGTAAAGGCCGGGCTCACCATTTAAACCCCTTGGCTCACCGCGTAAAGGCACGGGCTGCAGACCTGCGGAAGCAGCGAGAAGTGAATGCTGGGGTCGCGGAAGTACGCGAGGATGTCCGCGTCGACGTCCGGGGCCCAGGAGGGCCACAGCGCCTGCAGGAGGACCGGGAAGTGGGCCTGGAAGCACTTCTGGGCGCGCAGGTCCTCGAACTTGCCGCTGCTGGGCCCCGCCACGTCGGTCATGAGGAGGTCGCTGGAGAACAGCAGCCGGGCCAGCGCCGTGGTGGCCGGGATGGGGGCGTCGGCCGGGGGCAGCCGCGTCCGGTACACGTTCGCCAGCATCTCGATGTAGGTCTGCCAGGGCTGGTTGGGGCCGGCGGCGTCGGGGGTCCCTGTGGGCAACAATGCAGCAGAAGGGAAGGGACCTCAGAGGCCGCCCCGGAAGCGGTTAGACAGGCGGTTGGAGGAGGTTGCCAAAGCGGTTGGGGGCGGTTCCTGTCGGTTACAAATGCCATTGAGGTTGGCACTTGCCGTTCGGGAGACAGTGGCTAGGCATAGGCAGGGGAGGGGGGCACTGATTTCTTCTCTTGGGCAGTGGCCCATCTGCCCCAAGGACCCTTTGAGGGACCCTACACCTGACTGCATTGTGTGCATTGTGCTGCAGCCATCGGTTCTTTGACCCGTCATCCTTTCCACTCGTAAACGCGAGTGGTTTTTTGTCTTTTGTGGTAGGGGCGAGTACCAATTTTTCTATCTAGCCAATTGGTTGATTGATTGATTGATTGATTGATTGATTGATTGATTGATTGATTGATTGATTGATTGATTGATTGATTGATTGATCGATTGATTGATTGATTGATTGATCGATCGATTGATCATTAATTAATTAATAAATTATGTTGGATGTCCTGTAACTTTTTTTGACTGCAGCAAAGGCTAGTAGCCAAGTTTTTCAGCGCTCGCCAATACGACTCTTTTTGTTCTCGCCATTACAGCAAGAAAAAAAGTACACGACTTACAACATACCGCATCCACGTGCCCCGCCGGGAGGGATGCATGGGAAGGGGGTAAGGAAACCCCCACTCCCCTCTAGGGTGCCCAGCCTATGCCTGGCCACTGTCTCCCTGACAGCAAGTGCCAACCTCAATGGCATTTGTAACCGGCAGTAACCGCCGCATCCTCCATTTCCTCCAACGGTCGGTCATGTCCCTTTGTACTCTCCATGCAGTTGCTGCCCAATCCCCATGGCACGCGGCCCGCCACAGTGCGTTCTGTCCCCATGCCGGATGCAGCAGCCATTGACCACCGCCTGCCCAGTTTCTCCAGCAGCGCAGCACCTGCATGCCGCGCGCATGACCACGACTCCGTTCAATCGCTGCACAAACTGAAGGCCGCATCTGATCTCGCAGTCCCAGTGGTCCCCAAAAAAGAGACGGGAAGAATTTGTGGCCGCGATGGGCCGATCGCTTGGCCAGACGCGTCACGGTGGGGAACCCCCCAAGGGGGCTCAATTGACAGCCCCCCCAAAAATCCTGCCGAGACTGACCCCCGGGCATGGGGTAATCTGTGTGCTGTGTGTGCTGAGGTCGACGGGGACCCAGCACTCAGAAATGCAACGGAAACGCACATGGAAAGCAGCACAAGAGGAGGAAGGAGCAGGGGAAGCCGCAGGAGGCATGTTTCATGGGACGGGGTGAACCAATGAACGTAGTGGGTATCGCGCCAGCAGAGGCAAGGAAGGAGTTGAACCTTCACTAGGTGTGTACTAAGGCAGGGGGGGAATGACGGATAGCAACCCCCTGTGTGACATTCCGTCGGGTTGTTGTTTCTTTACGGGGCCCTGGACAGTCACCCGTTCTTCCCTTCGCGTGTTGCGTCGGGTCGCTGCGTTCTGTCGGCCGCTGCGGCCGGTGTTCCTGCTGGTGTCGTTTCCGCATTCGCGGAGCCCGGTGGTTGGTGTGCTGGGGCTGTGCTGGATGTGCCCCCCTTGCGCAAGCACGGCCGCCGTCCCAAAAGTCCAGGCAAAACAGCGGTTCAACGCCCACCCCGTGCTCAGACAAGACCATGCTTGCGCGCGACACACAGCAGCAAAGCACGGTACGTGACAGCCATGCCGAGAATAGCAATGTGAGCCATGGCCGAAAATCAGATCAAAACAGCATGGGGTTGCCATGTGTGGTACAATGTTGTTATGAACAGAATGCACAATCACAGACATGACTGAGCCCCCCCTTTCCCTCTACAAGTGCGTCACAAACACCCAATCCCGCATTCAGGACCACAAAAAAAAAGCGGTCCCAAAAAATCCTGAAAACACCGCTTCAACGCCCACTCCATGCGTGGACAAGCCTGTGCTTGCGCAAAGGGGGGGGGGGGGGTTACCTGGGTCCATGGGGGGCTCCGATGGCATGGCGTCTACCCACCCCAGGTCCATGACCGTCAGCGGGATGTAGTACGCCTCCCGCATCAACTGCTGCCACCCTTTGTCCGGGTCCGCAGCCTGCAGGATCTGCACCACCGCGTGCATGAGGCGCCGCAGGGCCGGCAGCGTCGACTTGCCGGCGTTCTGCATCGCCTGGAGCAGATTCACGTGGCACCTGCGGAACGCAGGCGGTGCTTGTCCGGGCACGGGAGCAGTTCGAGGGCCAGGCCCCGGTGCACCCCAGTCGTCGACACTCCAAGGGCTTGGGGTGGCCGTGGGTGCAATGCGGGGGTGACGGGATCAATGGAGCCCCCCAGCCGCCTGCCCCCCCAGCCACCCCCACCGGCGGGGCTCACGGGGAAAGGGGCTCGACTGACATGGCCAGTAATGAGTCACCATGAAATACAGCCCCGAACGCCCCGAAAATTTCTTTTGTGGTTAACTCCAGCCAGCAAGATCGTCGGGATGTTGAACCTCGCAGTTTGCGCATGAATGAATGATGGCCTTGGCACAAACACACACACACACACACACACACAATGGGAACCGCGAAAACAAGAACAGAGCAAGAAAAGCGGTGAAAGAAAACTCCTCAGGAAGAGCAGAGCTGTCCTAGACGTCTTTCGGTCTGTCGACAAATGCGGCAATGCGCAATGCAGTTGATTCTCTCTCCCTGACCTTCCCTGAGATACGTGCTGCATTAACGACGGACCTTAAACTTCACCTGTGGAGGAGGTCTTGCCTTGTTTGTCCACTAATTGCAACCTGTGCTTGGTGCTTCCACCTAACCACGCGCGCGCACACACACACGTTGAGAATCACGAAACAAAAACAAATCAAGAAAGGCAGTTGCAGAAAACTCCTCAGAAGCTGCAGAGCAGCCCTAGACGTCGTTCGGTCCGGTGAAGAGTGTGTAACGTTCAGAAGAGACTTGAGGCTTCAGACGTAAACACACTGAAGCAATTCATTCTGAGTGCCACACCGCTCCTAACCAATCCATCCCCCACTCTTACACTTGAGTGCCACACCGCTCCTACTCTTACACTTGAGTGCCACACCGCTCCTAACCAATCCATCCCCCACTCTTACACTTGAGTGCCACACCGCTCCTACTCTTACACTTGAGTGCCACACCGCTCCTAACCAATCCATCCCCCACTCTTACACTTGAGTGCCACGCCGCTCCTAACCAATCCATCCTCCACTCTTACACTTCGAGGCCAACCCTCACCCATGTGACATGAGCTATTTTGTACCGCTCCGTGTAAATGCTTTCCACACTTTCATGCCACTAGCAACCCCCAAAGCTGGTACCATGGGCCTTTGGTGCTTGCTTCGTTTGTGGATTCACAACTGGTCGGTGGACCTAACACTGGTCAGTATACCTGACACATTTTGCCAGGAGCACCTTGACACGGGCGCACCGGACACGAAAATCATCATCCGAAAGGGAGAAAGGGAGAAAATTCATCAAAGGGGCCCGAAATTGGAGGTTGATTTTAGGTACACAAACTGTATTTGTTGGCCTTTGACCCACCCAGCAGGGATGTAATAGAAGGGAAGGGACCTCAGAGGCGGCCCCAGGGGCGGGTAGGCAGGCGGTTGGAGGAGGTTGCCAAAGCGGTTGGGGGCGGTTACTGTCGGTTACAAATACCAGCGAGGCTGGGACTTGGCGTCAGGGAGACAGTGGCTGGGCATACGCTGGGCGCCCTCGAGGGGGGGAGGGGGGGGTTACCTCCCCCCTTCCAATGCATCGCCGCCACCCCCGCCCTCTGTCCAGGCAATTTCCGCCACTCAGCGTTGGCCTGCCCGTGCCCCTTCAAACACCTGACCAGCTGCCCAACGGTATCCGTCTCGGCCGCCGTCAGCTCGCGCCCGACCGTCTCGGCGCCGTGCCTGCACGCGATGTCCAGGAGCTCCCCGGGGCTGTACCCGTCGATGCGCAGGACGTTGAACAGGTGCTGGAGGGAGAGCCCGAGGTAGTGCCGCCCCTTGTGGCTGTCCGACGGGTTGACGGTGGCCAGCAGCACGAACCCGTTGTGGCTGGCGACGGGCGTGGCCAGCGCGTCCATCAGGAGGCTCTGGAGGATCTCGGAGGAGAGCAGGTTCAGCTCGGACACCACGAGGACGACCCCGTGCCGGCGGCACTGCACGATGGCGCTCTTGACGGTGTCGTAGGCGGCCCCGGTGGACGCGTTGAGGTGCAGGAAGCACTGCCCCGGGGCCGCGGCGGGCGCGGCATCGGGCGCGGCGTCGGGCGCGGCGTCGGGCGCGGCGTCGGGCGCGGCGTCAGGCGGCGCCGCGTCCCGGCGGTCCGGCAGGGGCCAGCCCTTGAGGGTCTCCAGGTCCGGCACCTCCGCGAAGCCCATGCCCTTCAGGACCGTGTCGATGACGTAGTCCTTCCCGCGGCCCGACGGACCCTCGATGAGGAGCCCCCGGATCCCCTGCGCCCGCGTCAGCGCGCCCCGCATCCGCGCGTCGCGCAGCCGCAGCGTGAGGTGCACGCGGGCCACCAGCTGCCGCGTCTGCGGCGTGAGCACCAGCGCCGGGGCGCCGAGCGCGTCCAGGAACGGCCCCAGCCCGGCGGCGGGGGCGGCTGCCGCGCGCGCGCCGGGGTCAGGGGCCCCGATGTGCACGATCGACGCGGCGGCGCGCAGCGCCGCGTCCTGCGCGGAAGCCGGCAGGTGCCCCCCGTACACGAACGCGGCGGCGCCGAGGAGCGCGTTGGCGCAGGCCGGGGCGTCGGCCTGGGCCAGGTCGGCCGCGGGGGCGGAGAGCAGCGTGCGGTCGATGACCTCCTCCAGATGCCGGGGGCCGAAGGGCTGGTGGGGGAAGGCGCTCTGCATGACCCAGTGCAGGGCGAGGGCCTGCCGCACCAGCTCGGGGTCGCAGGGGCCCGGGGTGGGCAGGAGGTGTCCCAGGCCCCGGTGCCGCTGCACGGCGAGGGGGACCAGGTCCCCGTACTGCAACACGCGGACGGCGGCGGCGGAGCGCGGGCGGGGGGCGTCGCGCGCGCGGGGCGGAGGGCCGCTTGGGGCGGCAACACTGGGTTTGTGCCACAACGCTGTTGCCGCCGCCGCCCCCGGCCACCACATTGCCCACTGCCACCAGTTAATTTTCGTGTGTGTGGTGCATTGCTATGTCTGGCCTACCTTGCTTGTTGCGCGTCCGTGTGTGTCCCAAATGCCGATTGCCCCACCCTCGGCGGGAATGTCAACGCCTTCAGTTCACGCCATCGGCAGTTCTTTGAAGTCCATTTCGGTTCTGGGTCAGACAGGGTCAGCGCTGTGTCCTAATCCGGCTCCGAATCCGGCAGTTCGAGTGGCCCTTGACACTTACGCTTGCCCCATCTGTCAGAAGGCACTACCTCCTCTTCACTGCTGCCTGACACCGGTACGGACGCGCGCGCGTGCGCGTGTGTGTGCCAGACATGCCACTAGAGTCCGGCAGGAAATTGAATTTCGTTAGGAATCAGCCCTGTACCATGTGACACTCAGTAATATCTGCTCTGGTCGCACCCGGAACTCAGTAGGAACCGGCTGCATCCCATGTCCGAATCAGTAGGATCCAACTCCTGTCGGTCACGCCTGACCTGGTGGACACCAGCGGCAAGTCTGGTGTGTGCCATATGCCCAACGCGCCACCGCGGTGGGTTGATTCAATCTCCCCAGCGGTTCGCTTTGCCTTGATCTAGCATTCCTCTGCCTGCCATCGCAGTGCTGTGCTGCATTGCATTCACGAGGGCCGGTTGGACATAGTGTTGGTTGCACAGCGGTGCTTGTTTCGCCACAGAGATCGATAGAAAAACCCTTTCGAAGATGGTTTCAACAGAAAAGAGCGTTCGTTTCCCTAAAGACCCTTTTTTATATCCCTCCGGTGCATCCGGAATATCTTCCGGTGCTTCCAGAATGCGTTCCGGATCCTGCGAAATATATTCCGGTGCTTCCAGAATGCGTTGCGGATCCTGCGAAATGTATTCCGGTGCTTCCAGAATGCGTTCCGGATCCTGCGAAATATATTCCGGTGCTTCCAGGATGCGTTCCGGATCCTGCGAAATATATTCCGGTGGTTCCAGGATGCGTTCCGGATCCTGCGAAATATATTCCGGTGCTTCCAGATTGCGTTCCGGATCCTGCGAAATATATTCCGGTGCTTCCAGATTGCGTTCCGGATCCTGCGAAATATATTCCGGTGCTTCCAGGATGCGTTCCGGATCCTGCGAAATATATTCCGGTGGTTCCAGGATGCGTTCCGGATCCTGCGAAATATATTCCGGTGCTTCCAGGATGCGTTCCGGATCCTGCGAAATATATTCCGGTGCTTCCAGATTGCGTTCCGGATCCTGCGAAATATATTCCGGTGGTTCCAGAATGCGTTCCGGATCCTGCGAAATATATTCCGGTGCTTCCAGGATGCGTTCCGGATCCTGCGAAATATATTCCGGTGGTTCCAGGATGCGTTCCGGATCCTGCGAAATATATTCCGGTGGTTCCAGGATGCGTTCCGGATCCTGCGAAATATATTCCGGTGCTTCCAGGATGCGTTCCGGATCCTGCGAAATATATTCCGGTGCTTCCAGAATGCGTTCCGGATCCTGCGAAATATATTCCGGTGCTTCCAGAATGCGTTCCGGATCCTGCGAAATATATTCCGGTGGTTCCAGAATGCGTTCCGGATCCTGCGAAATATATTCCGGTGCTTCCAGGATGCGTTCCGGATCCTGCGAAATATATTCCGGTGGTTCCAGGATGCGTTCCGGATCCTGCGAAATATATTCCGGTGGTTCCAGGATGCGTTCCGGATCCTGCGAAATATATTCCGGTGGTTCCAGAATGCGTTCCGGATCCTGCGAAATATATTCCGGTGCTTCCAGGATGCGTTCCGGATCCTGCGAAATATATTCCGGTGCTTCCAGGATGCGTTCCGGATCCTGCGAAATATATTCCGGTGCTTCCAGAATGCGTTCCGGATCCTGCGAAATATATTCCGGTGGTTCCAGGATGCGTTCCGGATCCTGCGAAATATATTCCGGTGCTTCCAGAATGCGTTCCGGATCCTGCGAAATATATTCCGGTGCTTCCAGAATGCGTTCCGGATCCTGCGAAATATATTCCGGTGGTTCCAGGATGCGTTCCGGATCCTGCGAAATATATTCCGGTGCTTCCAGAATGCGTTCCGGATCCTGCGAAATATATTCCGGTGCTTCCAGGATGCGTTCCGGATCCTGCGAAATATATTCCGGTGCTTCCAGATTGCGTTCCGGATCCTGCGAAATATATTCCGGTGGTTCCAGGATGCGTTCCGGATCCTGCGAAATATATTCCGGTGCTTCCAGATTGCGTTCCGGATCCTGCGAAATATATTCCGGTGCTTCCAGAATGCGTTCCGGATCCTGCGAAATATATTCCGGTGCTTCCAGAATGCGTTCCGGATCCTGCGAAATATATTCCGGTGCTTCCAGGATGCGTTCCGGATCCTGCGAAATATATTCCGGTGGTTCCAGGATGCGTTCCGGATCCTGCGAAATATATTCCGGTGGTTCCAGAATGCGTTCCGGATCCTGCGAAATATATTCCGGTGCTTCCAGAATGCGTTCCGGATCCTGCGAAATATCTTCCGGTGCTTCCAGAATGCGTTCCGGATCCTGCGAAATATATTCCGGTGCTTCCAGAATGCGTTCCGGATCCTGCGAAATATATTCCGGTGCTTCCAGGATGCGTTCCGGATCCTGCGAAATATATTCCGGTGGTTCCAGGATGCGTTCCGGATCCTGCGAAATATATTCCGGTGCTTCCAGATTGCGTTCCGGATCCTGCGAAATGTATTCCGGTGCTTCCAGGATGCGTTCCGGATCCTGCGAAATATATTCCGGTGGTTCCAGGATGCGTTCCGGATCCTGCGAAATATATTCCGGTGGTTCCAGGATGCGTTCCGGATCCTGCGAAATATATTCCGGTGCTTCCAGAATGCGTTCCGGATCCTGCGAAATATATTCCGGTGCTTCCAGGATGCGTTCCGGATCCTGCGAAATATATTCCGGTGCTTCCAGAATGCGTTCCGGATCCTGCGAAATATATTCCGGTGCTTCCAGGATGCGTTCCGGATCCTGCGAAATATATTCCGGTGCTTCCAGATTGCGTTCCGGATCCTGCGAAATATATTCCGGTGGTTCCAGGATGCGTTCCGGATCCTGCGAAATATATTCCGGTGGTTCCAGGATGCGTTCCGGATCCTGCGAAATATATTCCGGTGCTTCCAGAATGCGTTCCGGATCCTGCGAAATATATTCCGGTGCTTCCAGATTGCGTTCCGGATCCTGCGAAATATATTCCGGTGCTTCCAGAATGCGTTCCGGATCCTGCGAAATATATTCCGGTGCTTCCAGAATGCGTTCCGGATCCTGCGAAATATATTCCGGTGGTTCCAGAATGCGTTCCGGATCCTGCGAAATATATTCCGGTGCTTCCAGATTGCGTTCCGGATCCTGCGAAATATATTCCGGTGCTTCCAGATTGCGTTCCGGATCCTGCGAAATATGTTCCGGTGCTTCCGGCTCTGGAAGTTGTCAGGCCAGCCAACAATGCAGACGACGGCAACGACCATCCGCCCCCGCGGAAGCGCACCCGCGGCACACCTGATCGTGCATCCGCGCGTCGTAGTACAGCCGCACCGGGAACAGCGACAGGACCGGCGCGTCCCAGCAGTGCGGCAGCGATGCCGTCACCAGCACGCAGTGCCGCGGGGTCAGTGCCACGTGAGCGCCCCCGAGGGTCACGTAGGGCGGGCTGCGATGATACCCGGAGAAGATGGCCCAGAAGCCACTGGGCGCCAGATGCGCCTGTTGCAGTACCAACAGCCGTGAGGCACCGCCGTGACCCTCAGCCCACGTCCTCAGGCTCTGAAGGAGCTCATCCGTGCACTGCAGATCCGTGCCAAGCGTCAGCACGAGAGGCCCCACTTCGGTCTGCAGCCGCGCCTCGGCCCCTTCCGGAGCCGCTTCCGCGGGCCCGCCCTCCGCGGCCCCGCCTTCGCAGGGCATCACTGCCCGGTCCTCCGTCGCGGCCGGCGCCTCACGGGCCGCTGCTGCCGGGCTGCTCCCCGGCGCCGCCCCCTCGACCCCCTCCACCGCGGCCCTTTCGCGCCGCGGGCTCCCCCGCGCCGCCGCCCCCTCGAGCCCCGCCGCGGCCTCCCCTTCCGCGAGGCCGGCCTCGCGGCCGCCCTCCCCGTCCGCGTCGGCGCGGCGTTCGGGGGTCGGCGCGCCCGGGGGCGCGCCTCCAGCGGCGGCGTCTTCCGCGGCGGCGCTCACGGCAACGCACAGCCTCTGCTGGAAGGTCACGCAGTCCAGCGTGTCCGCGTGCAGCAGGAGGCACCGGTGACGCCGGAGGTCGCCCGCGCACTTGCGCAGGAGGGCCTGCTCGGCGCGGAGGGGCTCATGGTCGGCGCCGACGGTGGGCGAGTCCATGGCCAAACTGTGCACCGCCCCGTCATCCGCTACGATGTCGAGATGGTGGTGCACCGCGTACCTGAGCAAAGGGTGTTGGCAGGGCTGTGGGATGAGGGCAGGTGGCCGGGGGTAGGGCTGGGCAGAGTTTTGCTCTAATCCTCTTGGCACCGAAGCAAAAGGTTTGGCTGTCGGCGTGTCGGTTGCTTGGACCTTCACGGGGCAAAGGAGTGGGATACTCAACGCTTCCACGTCGACCATCCGACGGGATCCATCGCGGACCCCTTGCGCTGAGCCAGTCCTCGGCGTCCCGGGGACCACGCGCCAGGCTCATTGCTGGCATCTGCCTACCCTTCGCCGGGGCCCCAGGCAGAGTCTTGCTTAAGGGGTGGCTGGCTGGGATGGGGGGGGGTCCTGGAACCCAAAAGTCCCAAAGTTTGTGTACCAAAAACAGCCAAATCAATATTTCCTTTTCCCTTTCATTTTGTCCCACTATGAAATCCGGGTCCGGGGGGGGGGGGGGTGTTGGACCCCCCCCAACCCCCCCCCCCTCCACAGGAGACGCTGAGCTGTGACGCAAAACTCTGGCCCCAGGCATGCATTAGAAGAGAGGAGGCATTTTCCTTTTCAAGTCCTGGACGCTAGTGCGATTGAGGGGATCAGGGGGTTAGCGGGTGAGAGCTCATCTATATACAGTTGTATACAGATATATAAGGCCCTTACCCCCCCTGCCCCCCCCCAGCGTATCGCGGCGCGACGGAAGGACCTGGGCCTCCATCCTATGTGGGATCCTCCGAGGAGCCACCCTGCCCAGATCTCGGGCTGCATTAGAAGAGAGGAGGGGGGGGGGGCGGGGGTAAAGGCTGATTAAAGTAAGCTCAGCGAAGATGTAGGCGGAACCTTTGGTAGCCTTGCCCTGTTCACACCGCCACCATTTCCACCCCCTTTTGGGGGGGGTGGGGGTCCCCAAGACTGCAGGGGTTCGACGGGCGCACTGGAACCAGAGCACTTCCTTCGACACGCATTGCCCTCCATACCTCAAAAGCAGCTTTTGACAGTGGCTTTTGGTGGACAAGTGCCAGCCCATCTGCGCCGCCATGCAGATCACCGCATCCGACAGCAGCTGCAGCAGCCGCGCATTGCGGTAGACGACCGCCGGATAAAGTTCTATGGGACAAGAAGACGGGCGTGGGGCGAGTTGTGACAATCCCTCGACCCCCAGGGCAGCCCATCGGACTCTCAAAACCCCTCAACCCTCAACAACGTGGACACTCAATGGTACACAACCTCAACAAACTGGTTTACCTGACTCCCCTTCAATGACCCACAGGGAGCCTCCATGACCACCCTCCAAATACCCGTCAACACCCCTCAACAAGTTCAACCAACCCCCAGCAAAGCTGTCCGACCCTCATCACCCTTTGGCCGATCCTCAATTGCCCCCTGCAATCTGCAACAAAGGCAGAATGAAGGCGTTGGAGGGGTGCAGCACAGACTTGCCACTAGCGTCTGCCAGCTCAGCCATGATCAGGAGGAGCAGGGTCCTACTGAGCCACACACTGGACGCAGCACGTTCCTACTGAGTTCTGGTGGTGCCGGGGGCGGGTATTACTGAGTGGCCTTTGGTACGGGGCCAGTTCCTACTGAGAACCAGTTTCCCTGCCAGACGCTTGCCGCATATCTGGTGCAGCAACCCTTATTCACTCATTCACCCTCGTCAACCCTCAAACACCCTTGAGAACGCTTTTTGCGCGCCGCAGGGACGCCGCAGGGTGGGCGCAGGGTCATGACAACCTGGTTTATTGGCCCGCAACAACAAATTCAACGAGAGTCACATGAGCAACAAACAGTATTCATCTACAGCGCCCTGTCGAGTCCCATCCGGTGCTCGGTAGTGTTCACAACAACAAATTCAGTGCAAGGCACAGGGGCTCCGTGTTTTCGCTCAACAACGCACAAACTCCACATCTCGGCAGGTTTCCCAAACTGCACGCTGCAGGGCGCGCTGCGGGCGCCGCAGGAAAAGCGTTGTCCTCATTCACTCTCATTCACTCTCAACAGCACCCCCACTGACACTTCAAGTCCCCAGCCAGGCTCCGCCTTTGGCATGGGGTTAGGTGACCCCTCCCAGCGGAAGAATGGTGTGGGCTGCGGGGGAAGGGAGAGAGGGGCATATTGGACGCCGACCCATGGGAGAGAATGCAGGTCCAACTCGCTCTTGTGTGAGGGGTCCAGGGTGGGGGTGGGGGTCAGCCTGCCCACCAACCTCCAACATTCTCACCGCAATTTGCAGGTGTAGGCCATTGTAGATATGGATTCTTTTACAACGGGGGGAAGGGGGGGGGAGGTTGCTGTAGATGTGGGGGGTTGAGTGGCCCCGGGCATGAAAGCGTGAGGTGTAGGCGGTAGTTGTGGATGTGCAGGCCTGAAACCGGTGGGGACTCGTTGGAGGGGGATCCGTTGGGGGTTGGGCAGGGAAGTATTAGAAAGGGGGGGAGAGGGGGGGGTCCGGGACCCAAAAATTTGTGTACCAAAAATGGCCCAACCAGATTTTCCCTGTTGTAAATTTCGGTTTCTCCCACGATGGTACCTTTGGTCTGGGGGGAGGTGGGTCCAGGAGGGGTTCCCCCCCCTCCTCCTCCGGTGTACGGCCATTCTAATACTTCCCTTGGGCATGTCGGGTTTTCACTTCCGGGGGGGAGGGGGTCAATAGAGCCCCCAAAAACTGGGGGGGGGGGGGTTCGGGAAAAGGGCTCAATTGACAGGCACCATTAATCAGTCATTATGTAGTCTGGCGCCAAATGCGCCGAAAATTTTTTTGAGCACTAAAATTGGTCGATTTTTTTTTCACCAAATATATGGCAAATGATGACTTTTCTGAACCCCCTCGACGCACTGATTCCAAAAATCCCATTTTTCTTTTTTCCCGATTTTTGGGTCTGGGTCACCTCCGAGGCCTGGGGTCAGACTCGATAGGATTTTGGGGGTCCTGTCAATTGAGCCCTTTTTTTTGGGGGGGGGGTCCGGCCGGAGGGCTCTATCGACCCCCCCCCCGGAAACGAAAACCCGGTTTCCCTTGGGGGGGGGGGGGGATGCGGAGGGCGTAAGTGCTGGGCTGCAGCCGTGGGTGGTCGTAAGCGGGAGGTGAGGTGTGTGCTGGGGGTCCGCACGCGCACACGGACCTCGATTGTCCGGGGCAACTCCCAGGAGCCGCAGGATAACGTTCTCCTCGAAACACATCAACATCTGGAAGAACGAACTCTGGACGTCCTCGACGCACTTCAGGCCCAGGACGATGTCCCGCAGCCGCTGGGGGCGGCGGATCCGGGGGTTCGTGGCCACCGCCGACAGCTCCGCCGCGCTCGCAAACTGGACCACGCACCAGAGCCGCAGGAACGCGTGGACCTCGCGGTTGAGCTCGTAGGCGCGGAGGAGGCCGAAGCAGGCCCGCCGGAGGGCGCGGGCCGGGGGCGTCGCGGGGTCCTCGGACAGCGCCTGCCGCACGCGCTGCAGGAGCGCGGCCGCCCGGTCGAACGTGAAGGTGCACTGCGGCGGGAAGAAGTGCCCGCCGTAGCTCGGCAGCCACTGGGTGCTGTTGAGGATGCGGAAGAAGGCCTCGATGGCGGGCCCCAGGTCGGGGGGGATGGCGCCGAACTCGTCCATCGAGAGCAGGGACTGCAGCATCAGGGACGGGCTGGCGCTGTCGGTGAATCGGCAGACGGTCTGTGGGCGCGAGGCAGGGGCTCAGGCCGGGGCAGTTCTTGACGGGGCGAAAAGCACGGCTGGACGCACGGCTGGACCTCGAGAGAAGACTGGTCAATCAATCACGGCCAAAGAGAGGTCGCGTTGCTCAGCTGTTATGCACCTGGCACCTGAAATAGAGGTACCGGGCGAATCCTAATTATTTGCGGAATCCTGAGTTTTGCTTTGGGGATTTTTGACTTTTATTTTGGCATTCCCGCAAATAATTAGGATTCACCCGGTATCTGGTTCAAGCCCCTCGCAACCTGCCATCGCATCCAATTCCCCCAGCCGTCGCCCGTCTCCCCGGGATACCTGCGAGAAAGGCGTGGTGTCACCACAAGACAGCGATTTCTGGACCACCGTCACCAGAGTCCCCGCGGTATCCTGCCAAACGCCGTTGAGGTAGATGTAGGGAGGGTTGTGCAGGAGCGTCTCCATGTGCCATCGGAGATTGGGTGCCCCGTCCAGCCCACAGAGCACCACCAAAGCACCGTCGCGAAGCAGCTGAAGGCAAGGGGCCACCACGTGCTCAAAGGTCCGGCTGCCTGAGAGTGCAGGGCAGGCGTGCCACTGGTGTCCGGCAGGGGAATTGAATTTCGTTAGGAATCAGCCCTGTACCATGTGACACTCAGTAATATCTGCCCTGGTCGCACCCGGAACTCAGTAGGAACCGGCTGCATCCCATGTCCCAATCAGTAGGATCCAACTCCTGTCGGTCACGCCTGACCTGGCGGACACCAGCAGCAAGTCTGGTGTAGGGGTGTCAGGAGCAACAGGCACCCGCAAATTTCTCCGCAATCCTCCACTTCAGGGCTCGGGGGGTGGCCCATCAGGGCTGGTGGCCATGTTTTTTGAGTGATCCACTTTTCTATTGTCGGCCAAAGTCAGTTCTGTGGGGCGGTGGGGGCGTGGGCGGGGTGGGGGGTGCCCCATGAAGGCCGTAGGTCACCTGCATGTGACCCAACCAGTGTCCAGTACTGTGTTCTTTGTCTGACTTGTTTGATCGCGGTCAACTTCTGGGGGAGGAAAAGCTGTGGCTCTCGGCAGAGGGGGGGAAAAATTGCGGTCTAGGGGGGTCGAATCCAATTGCGAAAAATTGCGGAAAAATTGCGGAAAAATTGCGGAAAATTGCGGAAAATTGCGGAAAAATTGCGGAAAAATTGCGATGTCGTAAGCGGCCATCTTGAACCCTCGACGTGCAACAGCTCTGGACAGGTGGCTCAGAATTGTCAGAATTTCACTGAAACAAATAGTCCATGGGCAGTACAATTACAGGAGGTGCCCCTCGATATCACCGTGGAATTGCAGCATGAACCGAAGGCGGCGGATGTTGTCATCCAATTTGTGCTGCCGCTTTGAAACTGTCCCACACTGCAGGCGGCATGCACATGCAAACATGCAAACATGAAGGCATGAAAAAGACCAAAAAAGCGAAGGTTAAAATATTGTGCACAATTGGGTTTGGACCCAGGACCTTTGGAAATGGAACCTAGTACTACTACCAACTAAGGTATGCCAGCATTTGATAAACTTGGAACATTAGAGAGTGCATGGCATAGTAAAAAAAAAAATCTCATTGTTCTGCACCAGCGTGGGCGTGGGGAGGCAGTCAGAAAATCGGGAACTGAGAAAAATTGCGGAAAAATTGCGGAAAATTGCGGAAAATTGCGAAAAATTGCGAAAAATTGCGAAATTGCGGAAAATTGCGAAAAATTGCGGACCTCAATTTTTCCCCCCCTCTGCTCTCGGTCAACAGGCCAGAGTAACCGCACCATTTGCATATCCGAAGCTAGCTCCGAATCGAAGTGAAGCCTGTAACACAATGTGGCCCTACGAAAGTATGGAGGCCTGCAACACAATGGGGGGCTGTCAGATCAGCACCAGGTCGCGCGTGCGCCCCACCCTGCTGGTCCTAGTCAGGACCAGCCCGCGCGTGCGCCCCCCCCCTGCTGGTCCTGGTCAGGACCAGCCCGCGCGTGCGCCCCACCCTGCTGGTCCTTGGCTTGACATCTAAGGCCATGAGAACTGCTCCTGTCGAAGACCAAGCTTGTGGTTTCTCCAACGCACAGCCAAGATATACACCACAGGTGGTCACATGGTCAATCATTGTTGTGGCTTTCAACAGCCCATTTTCATGACATCAAGACGTTTTGGAAGTAGGGCGCAAGTGAGCCTTCTTTTCTGGCAATGAAAGTACAAATGCGGCATGCCAGCATGCCGGCATATCAATGGAGGACCTACCACACGTTTGGGGCCTATAACACAATGGGTCCTTGAAACACGACGGAGGAGTGGGGAGCGAGAGAAAGAGATGCAGCGAGGAAGGGGACCTTCAGCAGCAGTATGAATGGCAGTGCGGTCCACAAAATGATGGACTGGAAGGAAGTCTGAGGCGTGCAAGCAGTGTGCCTCGATGCCCTGCCTCTGAGCGGCCTGCGAGATCTGATGTGTGGTGTACGCCACATCGAGGCTTGTCACCTCCATGCTCTGCCCAGTCCGCGGGCCCGAGCGCGATGCGTGTGACGCCACCAGCGCCTCGTAATCCAACGGCACGGGGCTGCAGTGGTCGGGTTTTGGCTCAGCGGGACCGTCCGCGGAGTCTGGGTCTTGCCAAGGGTTGTTAATGCCGGTGCAAGAGGTGATCTATGGGACGACAATAGGCGTGGGAGGAGGACACGCGACGTGAAATTATGGCGACGTGCCCACCCCCATCAACCATCGAATGTGCTTGTGCAATGCAGTGCAGGAGCGCACACACCTTGAGGGTACGTTTGCCCGGCGCGCCCGGCATCCAAACGAATGTTCCGGCCATCTATCACAATGCTTTACCCCCAAGCATCACTCCCTCCTCCAGCCCGGGAACCCTAAGCACAAGCACATTGTATGACTGTTGGCGATCAACTAAATTCCCATTTTTTCGCCCAACAAATGGGACGATCACATGCACCCTACGCTTGTAGGCCCCATCATGGTCACTCACCCCCAAATCCAAGAATCCCCCTCTAGTGCGTGACAGATCACTCAAGTGGCCACAACGAAGAGTGGGAGTCCTTAATGCCAACACGAGGGGCCCGGCGTGTGCCCGCGCGCCAACGTACTCTCCTTGGCCTTGGGCGCAATGCCGAGACGTTTTGGGCTGAACAGCACTGTTGAGAACAAATCCGCCTCCGCAAACAAGCAGAGAGTGCGCCACATACCTTCAGAGGCACCTGGGACAGCACCCTCCATTGCCACTCATCCAAATCGGTGGTAACTGCGATGTACGAACCGGAATCTGCGGCCACGGAGTTGCCTTTGGAAAGCTTGTCCATGATCGTTGCGCATGAGCACAGTGCATTCCCCTCTGCAGTGCAGAAATATGTGCGTATCACCCATTTAACCAGACCCGTGGTTAGAAGCGTGCGTGTACGCTTGTGCACGCTTACTTTCCATGGCTATGCACGCTTACGCACACTTACACCCCAACACTCCGCACGCTTGTGTACGCTTGGGCTCGGGGACACAGAGGTGGACCTCTTGTATAGTCATGCACAGGTTCTCTGCAGAAAAAAAATTGGTGCTGGTGGAATTTTTGTTTAAGAGCACTGTGTGCCGAAAAGGCACTTAAGGGGCTTTCAGGTCAAAAAAAAAATGTGCACGCTTGCGCACGCTTGGACGGGGAGATGGCGCACACTTACGCACACTTACCACCCAACACTGCGCACGCTTGCGCACGCTTAACCCTGGTCTGTGCGCACCCTTCTAACCACAGGTCTGCCATTTAACTGCTTGGGTATTGGGAACAGTGATCATTTGCTTATTTTGTCGTTTGGTGAAGAAGCAGGTGCCCAAATATGTGTCGTGGTGTGGGTTCCCTTGCTCGCCACAAAGGCTAAACTCAGAGAGTTGTTGAGTAAAGCGGGGACGCTTTGGGGGCGCAGCGCGGGGCCGTGTAGGGGCGTAGTGCGGGACCGCAGTGGGGCCTAGCCTAGGGTCACGAAGGGACATAGCGTGAGGCCGTGCCGGAGCGCAGCGTGGATCGGTGCAGGGCCGTTGCGCGGGGCCACTGTGGGGCGCCGTGTGTGGCCCCGCTGGGGCGAAGGGCGGGGTTGAATAGCGACGCGAGGGGGGTGGTTAAGTGCGTGGAGTTCGGATTTAGAAAAAACAAAAAATAGACCGCATTTGGGTCCTGTGGTGAATGCGAAATGAAGGGTTTTCTGGAGGGATGCCGCGCTTTTCGTTTGGAGTGCAATACCATAGAGATGGAGAAGAGAGATTTGGAGAGGCGTTCGAAGACGGGGCGTCTTCTATTCGTAGGCGTCTGGCATGCGTCTTTCATGCGTCTTAGAAAATCTAGGACGGGGCGTCTTAGATTTTCTACGACGGGGCGTCTGACAACAGTTATGAGAGTTGAGTTGGTTGGCGGGAAGGGAAGGGATTGCGTGTGCAGTAGTGTGGGTTCGACATTCCAGTTGAAAAGGAGAGGTAGCCTTGTCTTTGTCCCCTGATAGCGAGGGCTTCGAGGCCCATGGCCTTTTCAGGTCGTGAGATTTGGATGACACTGGAGAGGTTTGACACAAATTGAGGTGTGGCCAGGGCGTGGCATTCCACTGGTATGCGTGGGGCAGAGGGTAATGGTGCCCATACCAACGAAGGCCGGAACGCAGGAAAGGTGCCTGATCATCCAAGCCGGATTCTCTCAGGAAGCAGGATCACCTGCAAACATGTGCCAAATTCGGCTTCTCCGGCCTGGCCGCCGGTGAGCCCTGACAGGAAGCCCGGGGTTTGTCACTGCCGGAACACCTTTCGTCACTGCTGGAAACTGCATCGCCGTCCCTTCGTTCCACCACCGCATTGTTACCATTTCCTTGGGCCAAAAAGCCAACGCCGTCCCATCTCATCACGGCGACGGGGTCGGGCACCAACGAACGCTGTGACAAGCGACTGTTGTGAAGTTGATCTAAAGATATTTACCGGGGAAGGGGGGGGATCTCGTACAAAGTCGAATTCGCGGCGGTAAATTTCGCTGCGGAAATTCGCGGAAGCCCCTGCATTTCCCGTGGGAAATTTGGGGGCCAATTTGAAACGCGAAATTTCCGACACGAAATTGACTGCCCCCGAAATCCCCCCCCTCCCCCTGTAGGCCTTCTTGACAAAATGCTGTGGCCCGATCAATGCAATTCCAGTCGATCCAGTTCCGCAGTCTCGCAGCCCCTCAATCCCTCAGAAGAAGGTCGCGTAGTTCAGCGGTCATGCACGTGACGTCTGAACTAGAGGTGCTTGGTTCGATTGGTTCGAATCCCGGCGGGGTCAGAACGCAGTGTCCTAGGCGCTAGGGTGTCTGTGACCCCGCGAGCCGGAGGGGATGCTGCGAGGGACAGGTAGGGATCACGGTTACGCTGGAGTTCGGAGAGCGCCCGAGCACTTTACGTTTACCTTTTGCCCTCAATCCCTCAGCAACTGCGTACCTACGACCAGATGGTTCGTCAGCGTAAAGAAGTTCGTGTGATTCACAATGCGCGGCCGGGCGGTGGGCAGCGGCGGGACCCGCGCACTGTGGGGGCGGATTCTGTGGGACTCCACCTGCAAGAACTGGGACACAGGGGCAGGCAGGCGATACGCCCGGCCGTTGGAGGTGAAGGAGCCCTCCAACACGACGGTCCGCAGCCACGTCTGCAGGCTGCTGTCGGCGTTTTGAAGGGAAAGCTGCACGGACCCGTTCTGAAGGGCGGTCACAAGCTCTCCCTGCTGCCACGCGAGTCGGCCCTGCAAAGAGATTGGCCCAAAGTGCGAGGCTGGATGCAGCAGGAGCAGGTGGCAGTGCAGGAACCAGTCATGGAGCAGTCATGGAGCATGGGCTGCTGCAGGGGTCCCAGAGGGCAGGGATGCATTGGAAGGGGGGGAAGCCCCCCCCCCCCCCCTCCAGGGCGCCCAGCCTATGCCCAGGCACTGTCTCCCTGACGCCAAATGCCAGCTTCAACGGCATTTGTAACCGACAGTAACCACCCCCAACCGCTTTGGCAACCTCCTCCAACCGCCTGTCTAATCGCCACTGGGGCCGCCTTTGAGGTCCCTTCCCGTCTCATGCATCGCTGCCAGAAGGGGTCTGAACATAAAAACAGAATGGACACAAACCAGCAAAATATTCTGGCGACGATTGGATAGAGATGTTTACCAGTTCTTGCTGCAGTCAGCTCTTCATTGGTTGCCTGGATTTGGAATTCATTTGGCTGTTTCTCCAGCACGATACCAGTTGCGACGTTCCAGGTGCTCTTTTGGGGGGCGGGTGGTCCACAGGGAGGCCGGGATCCACACCCAGTACAAATACAAGCACCATTTCCAGACCCGTCCGACTGGCAGGCAAACGGTGTGGACGGATGCTCAGGAGCCCGACCTTCTTCAACAAAGCGATTCGTTTGAGTTTTGCGCCGGGCACCCTCCGTCATTCAAGTTAGAGGAGACCACCCAGAGCAAAGCACAGCTGCCAGCCATGCTTTGCGGCGTAGGGCTGCGCCTTGTTGGCACTCCGCAAGGCACAAAATTTCTGTGGCGGCATAGACATGACAGGTCGTCACGTTAGAAGAAGGGTATGCCTTTCGCAGCATGGACGGATAGCTTTCAGCTATTCCCACTACCTGATAAATGTCTCTTGGCAGCCTGACAGCCTTTCAGTGTTCCCCAAGACTTCCAGACGAATGTAGTGGCATCAACAGGACAACCTGTCCCCAAAAGAATGGTGTGTTTCTTGTGGCATGGACAGGGTGGTCCATTGACTGTGCCTAAGAGCAAAAACCTGAATACTTTTATGGGCATGGGCATGGGCGTGGGGTGGGGTGGGGTTGGTGCCAACGGAGTTGCCTGCTGTACCGAGGCTTCGTGCTGCTCACCCAAGGAGAGGCAACCGAACGTGTGCCCGTTGGGGTGATCCCCGGGACGGTGGTGGCCCTGCAATCCTTCCGTGCCGTACGGTACTCTTCCGAGTTTCGTTGAGGAAACCCCCCAGACTATTGGTGGTTGATGCTGAGCGGTGTGGTACCTGCTTTTTTCGCGCCCGTTATGCTCTTCCGCATGTGGTCCAGTGTGCTTTCGCACAACTGCGTTGCCATGTGTGTGTTCCCGGGCCTCTGTCAACACCACGGCCAACGAGAAGCAACGCGCACTCCGCTCGCACGACCCCTCGCGATCCAACTTCATCTTTGCATCAGGCACATGTCCATGGTCTACCACTGTGCAACTTCCTCCAACCGCCTACCTACCCGCCTCTGGGGCCCCCTCCCTTCTATTACATCCCTGGATGGTGGGTCAAAGGCCAAAAAAAAAAAGAGTTTGTGTACCTAAATTCAACCTCCAATTTCGGGCCCCTTTTATTTTTCTCCCCGAGGAAACATTGTCTGATGTTGTGTAGCTCTCCTCACACAACGCTGGAACACACCTGGGCATTGATAGAGATGGACCCCAGAAGCGGGCTTTCCCAGTGCGGGGAGCACTTTAGGTCCAACGGAGTCTTCACTGCGGCCCCGACATTCAACGCCTCGAGCGGGTCTGCATGGAATAGCTCCGGCACGGCTTTGCCGGTAAAGTGGAACCGTTCGAAGAACGGGGACGTGAACTTTTCCATCGTCACGGTGTGTTGGGTGGCCACGCAGAACACGGAGACACCATCCACGACCGCGCGGCCGTGCAGCCGACTGTCCTGCACGTCCAACAGGGAGTTGAGGCTCTCCATGTCCTCAACCGAGAAATTTTCACTGACAAAGACGCAGAGCGACGGATAGTTGCGCGCCAATGTTGATCGATTGCGCATGTTTTGTTGCTTTCATGAGCGTACTGGAAGGTTGGCGTTGCCTACGTGGGTTCATGTTGGGGCTCAATGCAGATCGACGTGGCGATCACTCAAACCGCTTGCTGTGTAGATCGCGCTGTTTGTGTGTGTGAGGCAAGCAACGCTGTCATGGCTTCGGCCGACTATGACATGAGAAAAGCCTCTTGCGATGGGCATCACCGTGCATTAGGCTCGGTCCGGTTATGCAACAGTATGCTGCAGCCCCACTATACTAACATGGGTGCCCCCTTACATTGGGACAAACATGTGGCGATGGGACAACCGAATCGGGTCACGGACAAACAAGTGTCACACGCGTGCACCCTCCACATGGAGTACCGACAAGGTCAAGAACACAAGTGAATCACTGCCCCGTGAATGTGCGGAGATGTAGTGCCGGGCGTCGTGCGGTGCCGCCGCCATCCGATGGCCCAAGAGGGCGGCTACATTGCGAAGTCGTTTGTGTTTTCTTGAGGAAGGGAGATGTGGACCACGGCGGGGGGTTCGACAAAGGTCAAGAAACGTGATTCGGCCGGTGTCTGTAGACGAAACTGATGCCGAGGGCATCTCCGTAACGAGGCAATATTCCTCACAACCAAAACTCCACTCACCCAACCCCGAGCCGAGAGTTGCATACCAATTGAAGATTAACACGCCCCCAACGTCGAACAAGATCTTCTGCAATGCACTAGGCCGTTGCGGCAAGTCGGAGAGATCGTATTGGCACCCATCTTCAAGCACAACCACCGGGAAGCACGCGGAATCAAAGGATATGGGGTTAGGAATGTACAAACATTGCACGCCATTGTGGCCGCATGTGTTTTGCGCCAACAAATGATTTTGCAACCCCAACGCAAGCAATTCTACGTGTTCCGGGGTGGGGACCACGATGAACGCCCGTGAGAAACGCAATAGGTCCGACCAAGGGCTGGGGTCCATTGCCATCCAAGCGAGGCATCTAGAGAAACAAGGGTCGCACGATCTGCATTGGAAATTCGTGAGTTCATGTAAATGCAATTCCAACACCATGTCTAATAACCGCCGTTTGTCATAAATCTCCACAACGTCATTTTGCCATGCGGCACTTGAAATTGCGCTTTCTAGGTTGTCTCAACCGCTCCAAATGTCTCCCATCAAGCTTTTCTTTGTGTCCGAAGTGGATTGGATGAGGTGAGGGTTGCTGTCATGTTTTTGAGGACAATGCCGGCCTCGTCCTAGAAGGTTTACACTCGGTAATTGAGTTTAATTGAGTTACCATCGGCATGGAAGACGGCGTGTCCATGTTAGAGGACCTCTCACCCCAAATCACGGCAAAAGTGCGCTATGGCCGCAAGTGCACTATCCTCGTCGGCTCTCGTGATTTCGATTTAGGCATCAAAATAAATTAACTTAAATTAACACTCCGTTTGATGCCATGCAAACTCAATTGAGTCGCGCTTGTAGGAATGTCGTCCGCCGACACGAGACACGAGGGCACACACAACGCAACCGAGTCGCAACAACACAGACAAGGGCGTTTGACCGTTCAAAAATAGAGAGCGGCGTTGCGTGTCCATGCACACGTATCATTGAGCAAACAAGGAGAAGATCCACAACCATCGCCACAAAAAATATTGAACACAATTTGCTTCCACCTTTCACCAAGGTTCGTGGGCAATGGAGTTCATCCTCGTGTGATGCTTGTTGTCGTATGTAGCGATAGGTTTGCATTTGACACGCGGACTAGGCACGACCATACCGCAACTTAGCGAGGGTAGTCCGGTAGATGGGACTAAATTCACCTATGATTGGCGACGCCAAGCGGGATTGCCCCATGGAAACGCTTTTGGGGAAGGTGTCGGTCCGCGAGTCTATCTTTGAATATTACCGTTCCTTTACAAGTGAGAAGCTTTCAAACCCTTGGGCGTTTGTTGTGTGAGGAGGCCACAGGTTTTGTGACGTTGCCGCGTAGTCCCTCCCATGTGTTGTGGTAGAAGAAACAGTTCTGTGGACCTTGGGTTGGGCGTGTGTACGTCGGAATACCGCACTAAGTTGTGACGCGAAAGATATTTTGTTTTGCAAGTCGACCTTACCACCAACCGACTCGGATGAACACCCACACTTTGGAACCTTACAACGAGTCAGCCAACTAGATTTACGGATTGCAGCAGTTTTATTGTGGCTACCATGTCCAACTTGGTCTTCACAGTTGGAAAATTGGCGCCATATTGGCGCTACGCAAAAAAAATACGAAAACACGACTTTTTCCAAAACGGGCCAAAACAGGTCGGAAATGCAAGACAATACAACACTGTCGACGGGCCGCTTAAATCACAATTATGCTGATCTATTGATTCGTCGTCTTACAAGCAAACACGCAGCAGAAAAGAACAAGGATCCAGCCACAGAGGGTCGTTTTTGGTTTCCCGGCAGTCCCGATGACGGACTTGAGAATGGGAATCGCCGGAGCCCCCCCCCCCCCCCCCCCCAAAAGTTCTCAGATTGTCGCTTATTCTCCCCCCAATCACAACCACAGTCCTCGCTCAGTTGTGACATCCTGCCATGTTGTCACGTATTACAGTCCCAGCACTTGTCTGCACAAAGGTGGTGTAGTGTTGGCTGCAAGCCCTCACAGTTGTGCAACATACCTGGTTGGGCAGCGGTTGTGATCATACAGGCAATCCTGCTACTTCGCTGCCATAACTTGCACTTCTTACGGCGGCTGAGTAGTGCTGGTCCCCAACGGGGGCCAGTACACAGCTGAATTTTTGGTAGTGGTGGGAAGATGCGCTTGCGCGTCAACCCACCATCCGCGCCTCATGCGATAGTCAACCTCGCATTGCTACCTTCCCCACCCCGTGTCCATCCCCCCCCAAGGGACGACGGTCCCCCCCACCCCGGGTACATACCATACACCAAGTGACGGTGTATGGTCCCCCCCTGGGGGGGGGACACCACTCCCGACCAGCCAATTCTAGTATAACCCAACTAAAAATTTTCTTCAGCGCCTGTGATTTCCTATTGATTTCTTATTGTTCATGAGCCAAGTGACAGTTCCCCCCCCCCTGGGGGGGGGGGATGGACACGGGGGGGAGAAGTACTTGACACCACGCAACCATCTTTCCGGTGGCTGACCCTGACCGTCGCCCAGAGTTTTCTCACCCTGACCGGTGTTTCGGGTGTTTCAGATTTCATACCCTGACCCAGCCATCACACGTATAAAGCCTGAGGAAGAAGAAGATTACCAAAAAGTGATGTATACACATCGTGCTCTGTAGCCAACGGCTATCTTTAGTAAAAGGCGAAAGATAGATGCGGTATAAGCACAGAGCTGTGTTATTCGCCGCCAGTTGTGGTGCGGGATTCCCCAAATTTTTCTGTTGCACAAAGTATGTGGTTTATGAGTACGTTACGACAGGTCCCCAAACCGTGGCGCGGTCTAGCTCCGGCCAAGCGCTGTGGCTCGCGCATTTCGCGTGGAGTAATTTGTGTTCTTTTTACATGGCTTTCTGGAACTGTCTTGATATTCCTGTCATATTCTTAGTGTGTGGCCCCTTTATTCTGAGATCGCTCCATTTGCTCTCCTTGTTGAGGTGGAGAGTGTCCGGAGCGTACCGCCATAGCGATCCGCAAAGCGACCCACACATCGGTCCACAGCGATCCACAGCGACTCGACAGCAATCCACACGGCGATCCAAAGCGATCCACATAGCAATCCACAGCCACTCAACGGCGATCCACACAGCGATCCACATGAGATCAAGCAATATTTAGGGACTTTTTTTATGGCGAAGTTCGCGCAATGCACCGGTGGCGGTCTTTTATTTGTACTATTCCACCTTGGTTGGGTGGCAAAGACGTCGTTTTTGGGACGGTGGCCGAAGGGATAGATGTGGTGAGGAAGGTCGAGGCTTCGAACGCCAATCCGCTAGAAGGTCACGCTCGTTGACGTTGGAATTTGGTGGAATAGGAATGATCATGATGAGACTGGGTGAGTAGAGTACGGTACATATGCATTGCAACGACAACAGGCACGCATCACGAAAATAAAAGTGCGGTGTAACACATGTTGTCTTTGCTCACACCAGCAAACCGTGCCTTTGCACTCTACAGCATTTATGGAATTCCATGGCAAGACCATTCCGATAGGCTGAGAAGTTTCGCGCCCTTGCAACTAGTCAGTAGGGTTAGGGTAGCAAAGGTGACATGGGGTTTGAGAAGGATTCAATTTTGTCAAGAAAAGTTTCACGATACAAGGCGGTGGTTTTACTAGGGGTGATGGCGAGGAGGCAAGTCCATGTATGGTGATATATTTATTGAGGCATGTAGCGCATAGTGCTAAAGTAGTAGAGTCTTGTTTCGTTTCCGGTGCTAGATCCTAGTTCTGTTGTTCCTTTGTTATGACAGTTCTATCCTTGAACCTTTTGTTCGTACACGTTTATTGTGCCAAAGTAGGGGAAGGGCTGCAAGAAACTTCTGTGCTCGGTCGGGTGATTTTCAAACGTTGGCAATGTTCCAGTTTGACGTCATGATCATAATGACATATGCTGACTTGAGGAATGGGCGTTGACAACGTGCGATTGTGCGTACTAGCAAACGGACAAAACCATGTTGTTTTATGATGCATGATCACTTCATGCACGATCACTTCTGCTCTGCAATCATCACCTACTTGCCGAGGTGGACTTTGCATTGTGTCGAAGGGCATGAGATTTTGTACCAAAGATGGAAACCCCATTCCTCTTGTGGGCGGTCACTCTCGCGGTAGTCATGTGCTTGCCGCACTCCAAAGCGGAGCAAACCACACCGGAGACTGGATCCTTGGGGGTACGCCACAACCAGAGCTTTGAAATCTTGGGAACTGGAGGATCGTTTCCGGCGAGCTTATACCGCGAGGCCACAAGTGCGTACCAACTCGTGTACCCAATGTGGAACGTGATGTATAAACCCATGGGCTCGGGGCGAGGTAAGTGTCGCATCAAAAACCACCACGAAGAGTGTGCTCCCAGCGACACGACACCGCCGTTAAACATTGATTTTGCGGGATCGGATTCCCTGTTGACGGACTCCGACTACAAAAGGTGGTTGCCCGTCCTCAACCTAACCACACCCACAAACGGAACGCCGTCTTTTTTCGTCGGATTTCCCGTGCTCGTTTGATGTCCCCTCAGCTCGTGTGTTGCCTTTGTGTGCTCGATCTGCAGGTGTTCCTTGGTCATGTTTAGTTTTTACATACCACCCCCCCTTTGTCCAAACAACATGACACGTTGTTTTGGAAAGGGTACATGTGGAGCAAGTGAAATGCCAAGCCATCCTGGGCCTTTTATTCAGGACGCTTGCATCGCACTTTGCATGTTTTTGTTGTGGGTGAACCTGGTTGTCCGTGATTTTTGGGCCACGGGTGGTATCTTTTCACAATGCTGTTTGTGTGTCATGAAAGTTCGCTCCATCAAAATTGCATTGAATCTGACTTCCTGCACCTATGCGAGGAAGTTGAAGGTGTGTGGTGCCCCCCCCCTCCCCCCACAAAGGGCGAAATTATCTTTATCCAATATAAACTAAGATCATAATGCTGAATTGGACCGCATTTTTTGTGTCCACGGGCCTCCATGGACATGACATCCCTCCACCATACATTTTACAAGTAGTGTTAGCACCACCATTTGGATTTCGCATGGTGGCAATCCTCCTGACCACCCATCTCCCTTTGTTCGAGTGCAATAGTTTCGCATCGAACTGTTCCGATAATGAGGTCGCTTGGGCGTTTGCAAACAAAACTCATGGTACCCTTTCAGCCACCTGAGATTCATGAGATTAGAAGTCATGTCCGGGGTGCCAAAGGGCGGGGGGGGGGGGGTAAATGGCCTGTGCTGTGCCGTGCCATGCCATGCCGTGCCGCCTATAGGGAGGGGGGGGGGGGCGTAAATGGTCTGTGCCGCACCGTGCCGTGGTGTTCGTACCAATTAAAGGAAGGCCAGTCATGGAAGTTGCCTCTTGTATACTCGACTGCATGGGGTGGGGCGGCCTTAGGTAGAACTGAGGCTATTTTGCGGTACTTATTTCAACAACAGTGGCATTGCATGCACCCTAGTGGCCTAGATTAAATCCAATTTTTTTAATATCCAGGGGGAAAATTAAAAGGTTAACTCACTTTCCCGCGTTTATACAAGGGGTAGGGGGGATACCAAGGACAAATTTGCACCCTTGTGGGGTGCATTGCGCGTTTGGTGGCATTTTCCACGTGGGGTTTGGGCGGGAGGTTCTACCGGTGTAAATCTACAAAAATGTTAAAAATGGTACTGGCTCGTATGGATGGTGATGTGGGTGATGTGGGACATGGTGGTGCCCCCGGATGGGCTGTCTAACCCACAGGCACCGAACCCTGACACACGTCGTGCCCCTTGACATATGTGCTGCTGTTTGCCTGATCATCCAAGCCCAATCTGACAGGGGGCTGGTGGACAGGGACACTAGTGCGTAGCTCAACACAACTGTTTGTGCTCAACAGCTGCACCAAGGGGATATCCCGAGCTGGGGATGGTTACCATCATGCACGTTTGTACAGAAAGGCGCCAAGTGCCTGTCATGAGTACTTCTTCTTTTTGTTCTCTTTGAGTCGTACGTAACGAGTCGCTGAACATTTAGGCTGCTTTCGCCTACTGTCAGTTTGTCATGTGTATTGTGTGTGCCTCCATGGGACACGTTCCTACAAACATTACCGTGGACCCTGCCATGTCCCCCAAAATACTGCATGTTCGATGTGGCCGATCCTGCAGTACAAATTTCTCTGATGCAGACTCCATCCTTTGATACAATACAGTCATGTCTACCTCCTTTGATCCCTATCTCAGTGGTTGAAACCATGATTGCTAAAACAGCCATCGCTTCTTTTGTTCCTGCACACCTTGGTTCTGGACCCACACACATGCAATAGAGTGTGGGACACCCACGAATGCAAGCAAGCTCCTCACACCCATCCGCCCCCGAAACAAATCTTTCTGTGTTCCGTCTCTCAGATATCCCGACCTGCAGATGTACCCAACCGTCGCTGGTGCCGTAGTGCCAATCTACAACCTTGGGCCTGTCAATGACACAGGCACTGACGGCCTTATGCTAACTCCGTTGGTGCTCACACGGATCTTCCGCGGTAACATCACCACATGGGACGACCCGCAGATTGTGGAACTGCAGCCGCAGGGGAAGTGGGCTTCGTACCGCCTCCCCCCTGGCCAGCCCATTGAGGTGGTGGTGCGTGCGGACAAGAGCGGCACTACGGAGGTGCGCTGGACGCTGGGTGAATGAGACACAGCTTGCCACAGTGTGTGTCGCCATGTGCCAGAGTGGGTGTCAGCGCATGTCATAGTGGATGTGGACGTGTGCATTAATGGGTGTCAATTTGTTTTGGCATTGGTGGTAACCTGTGTCAACTGGTGGTGTCTACATGACAAGCCGAACCATTTGCGACAGCTCCCTCCTCCCCATAGAAATCAGTCGCCCTTGGTTTTCCCTCGGGCGGGGGGCGGGGGGCTTTGCCAAGCATCCTCCAAAGGTGCTGCAAAGCCTCGTGCGAAACCCTGTGCCAAAGCGGCCGGTGAGCCCGTTCCGGCAACCCTGTCGAGCACGTTCAGCTCTTCAACGTATTCGCACCCAAAAAAGTGTTACCCACTGAGGTGCATTACAACTCCCATGGAAGTAGAGAATGACGATTCCATTGCATCCCCGAAGGAAAATCAATGAACACGTGGCCCACAGCAGCATGTCATGTTGTCGGCGCTAAACAAAGCAATATCGTCATTGTAAGCCAATCAGGATTCCCTCATTTCATCAACACACAACAAACACAAGAAAGCGAGACATTGCACATTACTAGCCATTGCCAGCTCTTTTTTTGTTTGTACAAACAGTGGACTGCATTGCATGAAATTCATGTGGCATACAACGTATTTCGCGGTCCCGCGCTGCCATTTCCCACGCCACAGTGACAAACTCGCACAGCGCTGCGATTGGTATGTGGGACATGCTTTTTGCACGTTGTGGTGTGCTGCTTGTCTCTTCCATCTGGTGAGCCGATGTTCAAAACTGAAATAAAGCAGCATGTCAATTACATCTTTACGTTTTACATGGGACAGCAGTTGGACCGTGGAACGGAAATACGCAGACAACAAGCACTGGGTCACGGTAATCTGCAAGACAATGAACATAGAGTACACATGGAATAATATCTAAACGCTCTTTGATACCCGCCAAAGGCGTGGAGAAAATTTTCTCTAGTCACTGAAAAAAGTTCCCAAAACCCAGGCTTTTTAGCTGATTTAGAGCGGACGGGGAAGGGGGACCCCCCCCCCCCAACCAGCCCCCACCCCACCCTCCCACCCCTTGAATGCTGAACTTTAGACCCTACAAGGCAAAAGGCTGCAGAAGAACAATTCAGAACAAAAAGCTCTTCAGTGACATTGTCATAGGCGCCTTTCGCAAAAAAAAAGACTCAGAAAGCCCCCCCCCCCGCCTCCTGGGCTCTAAAAGTTGAGCAAGTACATACATATGGCAGTACCAACTCAACACATACTCACTCAGCCTTTATGGCACCCCCCCTGGCTCCGCATATAAGAACCCCCCCCCCCCGGGGCTTTAGCGGGGGGGGGGGGGGCGGAAGGGGACCTTCCCCCCGCCCTGCTGGAGTGTACCAGCAAATAGGAAAATTGTTGGACAATAACCCATGCAGTCCAAGGAATAGAGCATTTGATGTCGTGCCATGCACATGGCGGACCGTCAGACTGCAGCCGAATCCAAAACATGCTGGTCTCCAAAACGCAATACGAGTGGCTGCCCGACTCATCGGAGGCGGGGGGTGTGTCGTGCACCGTAGTGCACGCATGCCATCTGTAGGTTGCTGGACCATCTGTACCGAGTGCCAGAAAGTGCAGCAATACAGAAAGTGGCCTATGCCACCGCGTTTTTGCGATTGTAGTTGAACATCTGGTACTGACGAGAGTACGCAGACCCCGCAGCAAGCTCTGATTCGTGGATTTCAGCATCCGTTCCGCTGATCAGTGCTCGTGGCCTACGGGCCTTTGCATTCGCGCCTGTGCCTGTGTGTCTGGCGTGCATGCGCGCGAATGTGGGGCGGCAAGCAACAGCAAGCAGCAGCAAGCAACAGCCTCAAAAGGGGCGTTGGATCTTGAGCAGGTGCCACAAAACAGGAAAAATGGATTTAACGGGCATTGATGAGTCTTGTCAGCCATCCCAGTCATCAATGAGAAACCATCAATGAGAAACGTGGTCCTCACGTCTTCTTGTCAACCCCCTTATGTGCATTTGCCCCTTATGACCAGACTTGCCAATAGTATTTGGCAGAGCTGCTGAGCTTCGCTCGGAATCTGCCCTGGCCATTTGCCAGTAATACCTGCTCCAGTCACATGCAGAACTCAGGAAGAAACAGCTGCCTGCAGCGCACAACTCAACCAACGATGGTTGATGGAAGTGCGTTGGTCTTGTAGACAAGGTAGTGCTTCCGTAATTAAATTGGGCGAACTTTTTTTTTGTTTGGACTCTTACTGCCAACAAGTTGCAAGAATATCGGTGGACACCGGTGTCCAAGGTGTCCATGACTCTCCTGCCCCTTCAAACTGGAGCTCAAGATTCAGGACCTTGGTGAAATATTGCTCGATTCTGGTGACAGATCGGTTACCCGCACATTGTGATCAGCCTGTCCAATCACGCGCGACTAATGAAATAGTGCAGGCGACTCGGATTTTTCCCCATTACAAAAATGAACGTCGAAATTGTGCGTATTCTGATGCGAAATTTTAATACCATACTTCTGAAGTATCAAATTGACTTGGTCAATGATCAGAAGTCCGGTGTCTGTCTGTTTGATGCATGTGACCCCAGTTTCGGACTGCCGGGAAATGAAGTAGGTATGCATGTGGTACGATGCTCTGGGTGCTCTGCGGTGCATTTGTCTCATCAGTCTGACGTTTCAGCTTGCAGCTTTGTTGACATTGTGGTCGTGATTCCCTCACCTTGAGGCATTCCCTCCTCATTGCTCATCTTGTCCCATGTGCAGCTTGTTTTGCAACTCATGCAACCAACACAAAGGCACCATCACAGTGGCACTCAAGGATAAGATATCGTACCACCACAACCCCGAGCCCACCAGGTGGTACGTGCGGTATCCGGATGTTTACTCCCCTAATGCCCGCAGTGTCCTTCGATCCCTTATCCCAGCTCTTGCACTGAAGTGTACATACTACCAGACAGATTGGCAGAGCTTGAAGCAGAATTGTTTGCAGACAATCCAGGAACTACCCTCGTCAGGTTTGGGTTTCCGGAAAAATGTAAACAGCAGCTCCATACCACACATGGGTACAGAACCGTGGACAGAAGACACAGAGCTGACCACAGCAGGGCGCCCAGAACTACACTGGGGGCCCTGAATGGTGCACATGAAGCACATGGGAGTGCGATACACAAGTCGGTAACCACATGATGTGTTATACTTGTTACATGCACATGCACGAGACACATGCAAGATGGAGACGAAAGCGTTCAATACATTCATGCATTTTCAGCTTGGTGTGTAATGTCACTTTGATAAGTCTCCGTGTTGCCTCGCTTTGCCGTGCCAACCACGGTACCTCCCCTATCGCCTAGTAGCCCATCAAGAGAAGGAACAACCTCGAGTGGTAACTGGGGCCTTGGTAGGTGTTGCCGGGGCGGCCCATGCACGAGAACGGTACATATACACGTTCATATACAACGCTCTCCTTCTCATTGAGCTCACGCACAGGCTCTTTCTCACTCAATTGTGTCAACGGGAAGGTGTCATACCCCTCTTCCGCAGTTAGAGCAATGATCATCTTTGCAGAGGATGGAGAAGGTGTCCGGTCCTTCCGTTTCTTCTCTACTTTAACTGGACGGAGGCGATTAATTTACATTTTTCATGATTTACTGCCTGCCACGGGATATCCGCAGAAATCCGTGGCATTGACCCGGGATATCATCGCTGCTGTATCCCGGGTCAATGCCACGGATATCTGCCGATATCCTCGGGCCCATGCCACGGATATAGAAACAGTGTACCACTACCAGCAGTTACTATTACATAATCGTTACCTACTAACGATTACTTAAAAGTGTTAGGTAGAGGGGCGAGATTTCAGGACGATAATCGTTACCTCCATATCAGCGCCACATGACCCATCCCTCCTGAAGCATGTGCAAGGCAAAGCAAAGGGAGTGAAAGCTTGAAAACCACATAGGGCAATGCGGGCTACCTGTTCCGGCACATGAGGAACATCCACAGGTGCAATGGGGGATACCTGTTGGGGAACATGAGGAACATCTTGAGCAGGGGATGCCAATACAGCAGCAACAACCTCAGCATTATTCTTGGGGATGCCGAGCGAGGTGCTTTCAGTCCGCGTCCAAGAGGCCAGGCCCCGCGGGCTTAGAGGCTGGAGCATGTCCACTCAAGATGCATGCCACTTTTTGAGCAGTGTCCCTTGATGCTTGGTGATAGATACACCATCATTGTGTTGGGCCTTACTTTAAAATACTTAGAAGTCTCGGGCAATAGCAACCCTGAGTTAGCAGCTTTAGTCATGCCTAGCAAAGCACCCTTTGAGAAGAAGCAAAGCAAGAGAATGATGTACAAACTCAAATGTCGTATCAAATTCCACGCAATCCAGCTTGGCCAGGAACGTGGTACCACAAAACTTTGCCAGGGCGCTGCTGAATGGGCCTCTAAGGTAAACGCAAAATTGGTGTTCAAGGACTTGGCTCGACGTGCACACCGGACACTTGGGGGGTTCATACAAAGTGGATCGTCTTGGTACCCCGGCGTTGGCCGGACAACCCGTTTTTTCAACCAAAAAAAACGGGATGTAAAACCCATTTTAAAAAAAAACGGGCTATTAACCCGTTTTTTTACCCAAAAAAAACCGTGCCGCCGGCTTCGCTGACTACAGCCCGTTTTTTTTTGGTAAAAAAAAAGGTTAATAGCCTGTTTTCCTTATAGAAAATTGAAAATTCTTCCCAATAGGCTCATTGGAACCGGCTCAAAAAGCCGGTTTTATTGATTGGTCACAACCCCGGGTGCTTTGGCGGCTGGCCGAGATTTTAGGACGATAATCGTTACCTCTGGCTTGGTCCCCCCAAATTTTAGGACGATAATCATTACCTCTGGCTTGGTCCCTCCAAATTTCAGGACGATAATCGTTACCTCTCCCGCGAGACGGAGGTAACGATTATCGTCCTGAAATCTCGCCCCTAGCTAACACTTTTAATAAACCAGTAATCACAGTAAATTTGCAGCGACGAGCCCCAACGTTGTTTCCCCTGCTAGTAGCGATGGGCAGCTATCCAACCCTGAAGCACGAGAACTCTTTCCTGTGGCGAATCCTCGGAGAAGCGACCAGAGCCCAGGCCTTCTGGAAAATCACGGCGGAAGAATTCAGGTCCTTGAGACTTCCCTCTGGCAAGTGCAATCCAATATTGCTTCCCTGCAACTGGACCAGAAACGAGCTGAGATGCTCTCTGTTATGGCATTGGAAAAATTGGGCATCTCCAGCGAGACCATTCACGCTCGACTAGCGTCCCTTCCTACCCGAATGGACCCCGGAAATGAGCCACGTCTACCTGGCCCTCCTCCAGCGGTCGGACCAGCGGACACCGGTCAAGCTAGTGGTGCTGCACCTATGGACGCCGACGAACAAGAGCCCGCGACAGACGATCTTTCGATGCCACTGGCCCGTCTAAAGATTAGCTCTCTGCGCAGAGTGCTCATTGACAATGGTATGCCAGAGGATAAGACGCAAATTCTTCAGGGAAAGAAACAGCTGGCCTTCAGCCTATCCTGGACACTCCCCCACGGCCTGCCTGTCATTGTCAGCCTTATGGAGTGGCCAGAGAAGCAAAGCTTCCTGCATGTCAAGCTCGCACGAGTTGTTGCTCTGATCAATGGATCGCTAGCTTTCTCTTGGTCTCCCGCATGTAAGCTAGACCCACTCACTCCGCTTGCAGAATTGCCAACCAATCCACAAGGAGACGACGTCTACACGGTGGAACTGGACAGTATCTTCCTGCAACCTGAGTCCGCAGAGAAACGGGTGCTACGGGCGAACCCGCCGGCTAAACGTAGATCGGGAGAGGGACAAGCTAACCCACCCGATGCTGGGCAATACCCCGATCCTACGGTCGCACATGCCAACCAAGAGTGCGCTTCCTCGTCTGCCTCCTTTGTGTCTTCACCTGCTGTACTACCTAGCGGCCAAGCACCAGCGCAGGCGTGAGGAGCACGCTGAGGTACGTTTTACCGTTCCGCCGTTAAGCCACTTTGGTGCACGGTGGCATACTCGCAATACTCGCAATCAATTCCATATTCACTTCGTCTTTGGTTTTTCGAGCATTCTATCATCGATACCAAGCTACCACGGTACGGCCTTTTTGTCTGGATTATTCTTTCCCTTGCCCGAGCCATGGATCTAGCCCCTGTTGACGGCGTCAGTGTTTCGACACTCTTTGATGACTTACTCATAGATGTAGATCCTGCGGTACGCGACGCTATACACATGCAGCTTGCGAATTTGCAACGCCAAACCTGCACGCTCCAGCATTTTCGGCATGTAGCTGACGACCTGTCTGTTGCTCTGGACCAAGTACGCCGCCACGAACAATGCTCTGTTGATCAGGCAGCCGAATCGACCGCAGCCTCGACTAAGCGCCAGCCAGTGCTGTCTCCTTCGTCCCCTCCTCTAGACCTGCAAGATGCTCAAGCCGAACTGTCCCAACAAGATCAGAACGGCCAGGAGTCCTGGTATGCCGAACCTGCTTTCCGCCCGGACCGCTCGATTAAGCGCTTGTGGCCTTACTTCGCGCTGTCTAACGGATGGTCCCCCGGAGCTGTGGAGGCTATTTCTAATGACAACCTTGCTGTCCTGGAGAACTACCGGAAGCTATCCTTGCGCGGCGGCAACCCCAGGCGTATGATGAGGTTCAATGGGGGCTGGGAAAATGCGTTGGTGGACACGCTCGGCGTCTCATGCTCTCTGCATATTTCCCCTTGGAGTTCACCGACTACAGTGTTCTCCGGTGACTCTATGGCGTGCGTGTCTGTGGGAGCCTCCCCGCTTACCCCGACAGAGATGATCATGAAGAATATTGCCCGCAACGACTCTCTCGCGAGCTTCTTCGCCCGAACCGATATTTTCCCTTCCCCTACGACAGATTTCTTCGAAACCGTCAACCACTTGACCTTTGGTTCTTGCAAGTTCCGCCTTGTGGTAGCCATGCCTGCATGCTCCTCACCCGAATGGTCTACCTGGATCGACCACTGGATTGCCGCTGGCCGTGCTGCCATGTTCGCCAGCGCCCCTCGGCTAAAGATGCGCCTGTACGGCCAACAAAAAGAACAGTGGATTTGGGATGACTCACCCTGGGAATTCTTTATTGTTGAGAGTGGCACGGCCCCACTGGGTTCGAGCGTCGACCCCCGTGCCCTGGAAAGAGCACTGGGACCACTGACGCACCAGGTCAAAGGTGAATTCTGTCCCCTCCCATCCTCCTTTCTCACCCATTCACGCCGGGTAAACGCCAAAGGTGAGTCCACCAGTGCCCAGAGATACGATGGTTTCTCCCAAACTGAGGTTGACCCCTTCGGCAACAATGGGACAGTCTAGCCAAGCAGCGAGAGGCACTGATACGCGCGGGGAATATTGACTGGATAGAGGTAGCAAGACTGCTTACCGAGTCCAACAAGCTAATGTTTGATGCGCCAGACCGACGCTTGCGGCGTATTGCGCGCCTTGCCCGACTCCCCCCGGACTTAGACCTGACATGCAGTGATTGCATTATCTACTGCATATGTGGCCCACATCTACCCTATATTGGTCATTGTGGTGCCATCACGGGCCCCCGTCCCCCGATCCAAAGATTTTCTGAACACTTGCACAAGGGACGTTCTCTCTATAAGAAATATGTAGGTCGCAAGTGTAAGGCCACGTGTGCTTCCATACGTTTAGGCCGACTCCCGTCTCTTCCCCGCCTCATTGCCAAACATGGGATAATTAAGTCCCATGTCTATGTACCCTATTGAACGCGTCCCAGCCCCTGTGGCCGGGGAGCGCGAGCGGTATTGGAACCGGGTACATGCACCAACAGCCAATCAGCGCACCCCTTTCGGAGGCGTTGAAAGGCTGGTCTGGCAACTGATTGCGGACGAGCGAGCGGACTCACCTGAGTTGAAAACTCTGAAAGCCAAAGCCTCATATATCCTTTCCAAAGGAGTCTCCCACCTGGGGCTCCCTACTGTTATTAGATTTTTGGTTGACTCTTTTGGGCACTTACAAACCCCTCAGTTTGAAAAACTTTTCCGAGCTGTAAAGTCTGCTGCGAAGTCTGCTTGGGGGATTGAACTCCCAAGACGTATCACTGTGCGCCTGCCGTCTTATTCTGATGCCACTCTGCGGAATGTCGCGAGTTTTGTGCGAAAAAGCGTGAGCCTTTTCACCGTTCCCGACGCGCTGCAGCTTAAAGCTTGGTTGCAAAAGTGTGTGACTGTCATCCCACAACCGCCACCAACTGTAGGCGACGTATTGAAACGGGGAGCGCAACTGCGCGTGCCAGGTATTGTGGCAGAAGAGCTGGAACGCACCAACACGAACCACCCTTGTGCTGAATGGGTAAGCTTTTCCGACCGCTTCGGTATGTGGGTGGTGAAATCCGGCCAGACGGATCCTTTGCAACAGGTACACCAGACGACTATGCGGCAGATACACAGTCTACCATGTCATTGTCCCACCCTTTTCTCCCTCTGCCCTAACCTCGAAAATGCGACGCAACATGTGATCCTGCGCTCACCACTGCAGTGGCAAGCACTTTTTGGCCCCACGACGGGCAGGATGTTGGGCAGTAACCCCCGCAATCGGGTCCTCCCCTCCCCTGAATTTGTGGTAGACTCCCTCTCCACTGTTGCCGAAAAATTGCTAGACAGCGCTATTCCTGTGTTCTCTGTAAACGATGGCAGGTTCCGGGACAGACCCCTTATGCCCCCTGAACGGGTAGGCCTACTTGTATGCGATCTGTTCTGCACCGTATGGTCCGAAGTGGATACGGCTAGTGACGCCTTTCCCTGGCTGAGCGCCCCTGTCGCGCACGACGCACCTTACCGCTTGCGTGCTTTCGGCCTGCGAGGAGGTGCGTGGGACAAGGCCCTGTTCAGACCTGCGGGTTTCTGCAGCAAGCTGTCTGAGCTCCACTGGACTAGCTCAATCATTTTCGGTAGTCGGTTTTCTGCTTGGGGCTGATCTACCTCGCCTGACATAGCTAGAGCTATGGTGACCAAGGAGATTCTTACCCGGGCGCGCGATTCTGGGGTTCTCGCTGACGCAATTCGAGCTAAGCGACTCCGTAAACTGTTTCGGACAGACGAATCGGTACACGCGTGGCTGGATGATTTTCTGTTGTCTAGACACCCGCCTGACCCTGACTGCGCGACCCCCGATGACCCCTGCAACCACCGAAGCAAACCCCCCCCCCTTCGGGAAGGTACTGCCTTAAGCGCCATGTGTGTTCGAGCTGATGAAGTGGAAAAGTAATGAACACGTGGCCGATGGACTCAAATGGAGGGATATTGTGTCGTTCAAAAACCACCCCCTGCAGCAGTGGTCCAAAGTCATCAGCCGGTGCCTCCAGGCCCTGGTCAATTTTCTATGCGATTTGGGGTGTGGGTTGGGGTTTGCCAAGATGCAGGGAGTCAGGGATCAGGTGCACGCTGCACAACGCATGGGTGCCGTCCCGGAACTCACGATTTTTGCTGAAGAAGACATGGCCGATATGTTTTGGGAGATACCGGCCGAGGAAGTGAAACAAGCAGCCCGCTGGGCTATGCGACGTATGTGCGCTAAACAACGCACTAAACACGCCGCGTTCTCCATCTCCCGTGAAAGCAAACACCTAGACCGAGTAGGCACCTCAGCAGCACAGTCATTCCTGGTGGTAGAAGAAGCCGCCATCATGCGCTTCTTAGACTTTGACTTAGACCAAAATGTTCTTTTTACAGCCGGTGGTGTGGTGCTGGCCCAAGGGGGCAAAGGTGTGCCCATCGGGGGATTTATTTCCGCCCAAGCGGCTGAACTCTGGGCTATGTGGAGGGAACGTCACCTGTTCGACTCTGCCTCTACGGGGCTTGCCCAGGAAGCGTGGCAGTCTGTGGTTGATAATCCCCCCCCTGCGTGGAGCGAACTTTGCCCGCCCTACCTTCCCGCGCGCCCCACGGCACAAGTGGTTCTTACAGGGCCCTGCGACTGGACCATGGCCCCGTCCGTGGCCTCGTCTATGCTGCACCATGGGCTGCTCATGACATCCCCCAATGCGCGGTTGGTCACTGAGCACGACTTGAATGAACACGGTTTCCGGGGCTGGTGGGCGCCGGTGGACCGGCTCCTGGGCACCATTCAAATTGCATCCCACGTTGTCATGCTCGCGAATACCGCCCCCTGGGACGGCGCCCCATGCGGGCGCCTGCACACCATTGTGCGGCATACCCCAGCAGTGCAACGAGGGAGGGTTGGAGATTTTCTGAAGTGCTATAACCCTGTGGCTGGGGTGGTGGGCGAAATCCTGCAGCCCCCCCCATGGGACGCGCCAGTGGATGCCCTCTCTTCCGATGATGAAAATCTCCCCTTTGTCTTGCTCAGCAGATACCGAGACAACCTGTACATTATTTTTGCGAATATTCCTGAGGATATCCTGCCCATTGTGCGTTTCTGTATCGCCGCACTCCTGCGGAGCACCTACGGCATTGCTTTGAAGTGGGAGATCCATGACTCTGTTGTTGTTTGGGGCGAAGGGGCCATTTCGTGTCCCTTCCAGGGGCACCTCCTCTCCCTCCTCCGTAAAGGCGCCTCCCGCACACTAGAGGAAGCCCTACACGGGGAACACCTAAAATGGATACATCCGGCCTCCCCCAATGCTCGGTACGTGTGGCGTTCACAACTCCCAGCTCTCTTCACTAAAAGTATCTGGTATGCCTGGTCAACGAACGATTTGATCACTAACGTGCGGTCTTTGGTGTGGAACCTGATCTTGAAAGGCTACCCGGTAGGTTGGTGGAAACCACAGTTTCTGCGGTGTTGGGACAAGTTTCGGCTATACCGAGTGTTCCCCCTCCACCTCCTCCACGCCTGGATTCGTGAGGGAAAGCAGGGTAAGTGTGGTCTGCCCGGATCCTGAAACCGCCGTCAGATACGTGCAATTATCCGGCCGGGCTCTCGGCGACATGTCCCGCGGTGCTGCTGTTTGTTGCGACCCGAGGATGCCTGTCGCCCCACACAAGTCAGTGGGTGGGCTTTCCCCCTTTTTATTTGCAGCTGCCTGTGCGTGGCAGCTTTTGTTCTGTTTGTGTACAATTGTCCTTGCACTGTTTATGTGCTACTAATGTAGTTTTTACGTGTTGTCACCTGAATTGTGGTAGCGCCACAGCTACTGCCACTGGAGCTGAAGCGCACATGCGACCCCATGGACGCGCTGGTCAAAATCCGCCGCTCCCAGAATCGCCTGTTCCAAAGTGGGATCGTGAAGTGAACTCTCGTTCCTGCAGGTATTTCGATATTTTTTGAACAAATTTTGCAGTTTTAATGAAGTATTGAATTTCTGGAACCTTCGGCATCGAGTTCTGCAGGGGCGCATTCTGACTGGCCTACCGTGCGTACTGTAGGTGCATGACAGCTTTTGCTGTGAGTGCAGAGCAACGTACTTAAGTACCAGTGCAATCCCACTGCCGCCACATTTCAGGTTTTGCATGTTTTCCACCTTCTGTATACTAAGCTACACCTGTGAAGTGTTGCGTTGCCGTTAGTTTAGTGCATAAAAGCGAAACAATGAAAGGCGGGGCATGCAGCGCCTGAGGCAGTGACAGTGGGTGAACCTGTCTCCATGTGCACAGTGTTTAAGCAACAACCGGTGTACATTACACCAGTGATTAAAGCTCTATGCAGGGCGCCGCTGGTTTGCCTCAGTTCGCATTCTGAACCGTAGCCAAGGCACGTGGGGACCACAAGTGACTAGACATGCGTGTGCCTTCAGCCTGTGACCCTTGATGAGACACTTCTCTTGCTTTGTCGCTGTCACTGTTCGCGCTACAGCCTATGGCCGGCCACTGAGGATTTGTTTCGTGCTTGCTTTGTGCCAGCGTTGAACGCTGCACTGGCGGGGACACACGACATTCCACCGTAGACACCTTATTTGGTCACGATATTTATCGGTTTGCACTTTCCCACTATGGCCCTTTATGTTTTTTGTGACCAGTGAATAAAGAAGGTCTGTGGGACCGGCCCCTGCCATTGTACGAGCTCTACCGTCTATTCCCGACTTTTCCACCTTCTTCCCCGTGAACCCAATTGTCCTTGATCTCACCAAAGCTTCCATGCTTTATAAAATCCCAAAAATATCCCGCAAGCACACCCCTTGGCAACCCTTGCAATGAAGTCCAAACACTTGATCAGCGAACTCAAGGGAACTCGGGTACCATCAACACATGGAAATTGTCATGGAGAAGGGAACAAATAAGGACAATGTTGGGCAAATGGAGAGGAAATAGAAACAGAAGCCCTACAATTGGATATGCGAATATCGAAGGCGATGTTGCATCCCTACTCCAGGGTTCGATTTATATACCATGCACATTCGAACTGTGCGTTCCTTTGCGGACATATGATGCCATGCTAGCACAACCTCGATTCAACACTTTGAAAAAATGACATTGACTCATGGGAGGTCATGCACGATAAAATGACACCAATGAGGTCCACATATTGCATGGCGATACACAATGGAAATGATATACAACACAATGGCATCATTGGGTTCCTCATGAAGCTTGGGCACACATGGCCCATCCTCACTACCTGACACCAGGCATGTGTGACACATCACATCATGATGGCATTGCCTTGGTACTTCACCCCGGATGCAATACGGAAGGATTTGTCAGGCATTCCATCTCCTTTTGCTCGGGCTGCATTTGAAGAGAAATGCAAAAAAAAGGTGAAAAAGGAAGTCGAGGTGAAAAAGGAAACACAATGCTACCGTTGTGATGAAGCAATTAAGAAGAATGCATGTGGCACCCAAAGACCGGTCACGTGTGACATTTGCAATGTTGTGTACCATATGTCTTGTGCCAAGCTTAGGTTTCCTCCGAAGTTTGGTTCCTAGGCGTGTGAATCTTGTGTCACCGACATGATTGGCTCCTAGTAGACCATCTGTGTGTGGCTATATGTTCCATGTTCGTAGAGAGCTTACTTGAAGATAGGTGAGTCAAATCGCACCACGGACCCGTGAGAGAAAACACGTTTTGGATTTGTTCAACTCCCAGTGGTGAGGCATCAAGGGCCAGGGAAGGGTTGCGCGCAAGGATCCCGGGTCAATGCCACAGATATCTACCGATATCCTCGGGCCCCTATGCCACGGATATAAGAATTGCGCCATCTGCCACGGATATCTGCGGATATCCCGGTCCATGCCACGGAGTATGCCGTTGTTTCACACCCTTTCGGTGGGCACAGGAAGGACTACAACACACTGCCTGCATCAGGTGAATTATAATGATAATCTGGCCTCCCATGCACATGTACGGGCAGAGGGTGCCCAAAACGGCCGGTTGTGGGTCACGTTGTTTTTGACCAAATATCATGACCTTTTTTGTGACCAAGGGGGGGGCGGGGCGGGCCGGACCCACCCCCCACCGTTATATCCATCCCTGCCAGGGTGACGTAGCCTATCTGCCCATTTGCGGGCCACCGTTGATTTTGCCCCCCCCCTCCGCTGTGAAACGTTGGGGACCCCCCAAGCGGCAGGGGTTAGGTCGCCATGCACGAAGAAATCGGCCACCCTAAGTCCATTGGGCACGGATGATACGCTTGGAATACGAATCGAGAGGTGCCCATATGTTTAACCGTACCAGAAAATATTGCCGTGCCAATCAGGGTTGATGCACTGTTGACATAATCAAAATTCCCCTTTGACTGGCACCTTTGGTATTAGACTAGCTGCACCCCCGCCATTCTCTGAGATGTGTTTGCGCATATCAACACCCAGATACATATTATTGCACAATAGTGTGTCATCGAATTCCACCCGCCAATCCCATTGCTCCACATCAAAGCCACATAAATTTTGGAATCTCCTCATGGTCTCCTATGGAGTCATGAAGTCTTGGTAATTCAAGGTACAATGCCAAGTTATCATATTTATTCCCAAAGTATTTTTACTAAATGTGGTCGCTGAGCTTTGGCACAAGAACATCCTTGCCATCGAGCTTTGGGTTCAACCCCGTAAAAAAGGATGCTGGCACTTGCTGTACATGCTTAGGGGGCCAGAACAGCACTCGGAAATTCCCATCACAATGTGGGTAAAGTTGCTGTTGGCTAATTGGGTGGTAGTACACAAGCACGCCGCTCTATTGGAAACAGAGCAGGCCAGCCATGGGCCACCTGTTACAACTTGCTCAACTGAGGGCTTGACGTACGGTAATGGGGCACAAGCAGACAAATTGGATTTGTGGGCTACAAAATGCATCACCCTGATAAATGATAAGTGATAAATGGCCTGACCACAGCGCGTTGGAAGGATGGCACATCTAATGCATGCCACGACTACTTGAATATGAAGTGGCGCATTGCCTATATCAAGCCAACCGAAGTGAACCAAAATTACTTGTGCAAACGATTGAGCGTACTGCGTGTATCGCCAAAAAGAATATGAATGGACCGAGCAAAGGGAGCGCAATGGGCTGATGGATGGGAGGATCGATGCGTGCTTTCATGGGTTGTCCATGGGTCCACCCTTGTGTGGTGTCGAATTGTTGACAATTCTTCCCAACCCTTAGCAATTACAATGCTTTCCTTTCCGCTGTTCCTTCCACAGACAATCATGGCCGACACACCAGCAAAGATCAATCCAGACACCTGTGCACCAAAAGCACCAACAAAAGGCGGTGGAGGGTGCTGTGGACCCAAGGGTTGCGGACCCAAGGCACCAACGAAGGGCAAAGAAGGCAGCGGTGCACCAACCGACACGCCGACAAAGATCAATGCAGACACCTGTGCACCAAAAGCACCAACAAAAGGCGGTGGAGGGTGCTGTGGACCCAAGGATTGCGGACCCAAGGCACCAACGAAGGGCACAGAAGGCAGCGGTGCACCAACCGACACGCCGACAAAGATCAATGCAGACACCTGTGCACCAAAAGCACCAACAAAAGGCGGTGGAGGGTGCTGTGGACCCAAGGGTTGCGGACCCAAGGCACCAACGAAGGGCACAGAAGGCAGCGGTGCACTGAACGCGCCTCCACAAAGCGGTGGGGCACCAGCGGCACAGAGCACGGGAGTTCGTGCGAGGAAGGCCCAGCCAGACCAGCATCACGCAGCTGACGCTCAGCCATGTGATGAGCGATCAGGGCTGTTGGCTCGGGCGCGTGGGGCCCAAGGCTACAGCACGATGTCACCAGCCGACCGCAAGGTGTGTGAGACTGAGCATCTGGCTTTGGGCCAGCGCTACCCTGACCAGGCCTTTGCTTAGTGGCGTGCCTACCCTACCCCCCGGGGGGTGGGGTGGGTGGGTGCCTTTTTGAAAAAGTTGGGTGCCTCCTTTAGCGGGACACCCCCCCCCTGGGGGGTAGGGGCAGGTCACTAGTGGGTCTACTTTGTCCCATGTCCCTATATATTCCAGGCGCCAAAGTTGGTAGTTTGGTGGGTGGGTGCCTCCTGAGGTTGACCCCCCCCCCCCAACAGGGGTAGGCCAAGAGCTGTGCCTCTAGCCAAAAAGTGGGTGGGCGCCCTTCTCATTTGACCCCCCCCCCTCCCGTTGGTAAGCAAAGGCCTGACCCTGACCTTTTCGTGCCTATTTCCTCTGTGCCAGAGATAGCATGCACGAAGCCGCCCCCCCAACGTTCAGGACCAAAAGATCTCGCCGTGGTCGGTGGCAGACCGCCGCTTTCCCCCAAGCCCTCCATGCCCAGGCGAAGGCTGAACGTCAGGAGTGTGGCCGAGTGTGGCCAGCAGCACCAAACACACCCCAAGTGCGGTGCCACCCGTCGCTTAGTGCGATGTGACTTTCCGAGCGTCTGGTTTTTTTTTTCCCGCCGATTGATGCATCTTTTAGTGAGTGGCTGTTGTTTGGCGCCGTTTGGCGCCGTGCTTGCTCGGTAACGCCCTGAGCCAAGAAGCCCACGCCTCCAGCCCAGGCCAGGGGGGTGAGGGAGCAGCACAATGGGCCAATGGGTCAATGGCCAGTCGCACCTGAGTGGAACTTAAGTCATGCAAATAACTAAATTTGTGCCACAGAGGTACAGTGCGGGCGCCGGGCGGGCACAAGAAGAGTGTGGGGTGTTGCCACCCACAAACAAACTTCGGCTGGCAAAGCAGGGGGCAGTGGGGTGCTGCTGTGCCTGTCCCCGTCAGTACTGTACCCAAAGTTAGTCGAGTCAAGGCCGCTGGGCTCGGCGCAGCTGGTGTATTGATTGCCTTTGCCTTGAGCTTTTGCAAATGGTCTGTGGCGGGGTCTGGGTCAGGGTCAGGGCTATAGAGTGGGGACAGTGCGCGACTTACATGCCAGACTGAGAAGGCGATGAAGGCCGTGTGAAGGCAGGCGCGGCTGGAGCTAAGTGGCGGGTCCGCACCCGACGTTTTGAGGCCCAAACGTTCCCCCCGAAGCACAAACAACCGCGACTGTCTGTGTCCCATTTGGGGCACCAACTGGCGGTCGGCCACCGGCCGTCGCCTGTTGGCGGCCCCCCGCCGTCAGTTCGCCGACACGACGCGGCCCCTGATGCCCCTCGCTGGCCCCCTTCGCGTCCATCCGCCACGTCCCTCACTGTTCTCTGGGCGGTGCAGGTGGACCTCTCGCCAGAGCCCCAAACCGTACGGCTGCGGGTCATGGGGCTGTGCTGCGACAAGGAGATCAAGCTTGTGCACGACAGCCTCGAGCCTCTGGAGGGGGTCACGCGCGTGTCGGTGAACGTCGTGGGGAGAGTAGTGCTGGTGCACTACGACGCAGCGCTGGTGGAGGTTGGGGAGTTGGTGGCGGCGCTCAACCGGTGGCAGCTCGGCGCCAGTGTGCAGGGCCATGAAGGTGTTGCACGCCGCGAATTGTGGGGTGGGTGGGCGCTTGGCAGGGGTGCCCCACGCGCTGTGCGGCGCACGATGCGGAGCGAGCCCGGCCCGCACAAACAAAGTGGCACCCTTTTGCACAACTCACGGTCCTCGGCGGCCCCGAATTGACCGAAATCGGCCGTCGCGGCGCCCCCAAAGTGACCGAAATCGGCCGTCTCGGCGCCCCCAAAGTGACCGAAATCGGCCGTCTCGGCGCCCCCAAAGTGACCAAAATCGGCCGTCTCGGCGCCCCCAAAGTGACCAAAATCAGCTGTCGCGGCGCCCCCAAAAGTGACCAAAATCGGCCGTCTCGGCGCCCCCAAAGTGTGCACCTTTATACCATCTGGGTTCCTCACAGGGGGAGCACCTGACGCGGCGTGCGCGGCGCAGACATCTGTTGGAAAGGTGTTGTGTTGTCATTTGGATTTGGCAGGCGGTTGGAGGAGGTTGCCAAGCGGTTGGGGGCAATTACTGTCGGTCCCAAATGCCATTGAAGCTGGCAGTCGCCGCCAGGGGGACAGTGGCTGGGCATCGGCTGGGGAACCTGGAGGGGGGGGTGTTACCTCCCCCCCCCCCCAATGCATCCCTGCGGAGTACCTGCGCCGCGCGCTACTATTGCAAACCTCTGCAGGTTTACTCATGTGGGACCGCCAAGGGCCACATTGGGCCAAGGGCCATTTCAAAGATTGGGTGCCAATTGTCTTGTGCTCTTGGCTGTGCTGTGTTTGTGGGATGGGGGGGGGGCGTTTGTACAACGTTTGTGGCCAAGCGTTTGCTCTCCCTGGTGGCCACTTTGGCAGGGGGTAAAAGTCAGGAACGTCGTGGGTGCAACAGTAGCGCGCGGCGCAAGTACTCCGCAGGGATGCATCGGGGGGGGGGTTTAACCCCCCCCCCCCTCCGGGGGCCCCAGCCGATGCCCAGCCACTGTCCCGCTGGCGGCGACGTAGCTCATGCTCACTCCGCGTGGCACTGCTTTGTACGACAATCCTGGCATCGGCCAATGATTCTGAGTGTGCCGCAGAGGATGGCAGAGAGTCTGGGTCGGAAGGCCTTGTGACCAGCGATGAGAGTTGCACATCGGAGTCAATGCCGCGTGCCGTCAACGTGTAAGGGGGGTAGGCGTCTTTTCAAGTCCTGGGCCCCCGTGTGAAGGCATAGTCAGGGGGGTGAGCCTGTCGACCCAGCACCACCTGGTCCGCGGGCTGGGCCGCCTGGACCCAGCACAACCAAACACCTGGTCCCTTGGCTGGCCCCCGGTTGGGGGGGGGGGGGGCACAGAGAGGCAGGTTGTGGATGGCCTGAGGACGGAGGTGTGTGGACAGCAAACACAGCCAAACGACCCCCGCGACAACCAGCACAACCCTCAATACGCCAACTACTGGGCGCCGCTGACGCCCAAACGGCACATCATGCCACATCCAGCACAGCCCCAGCACACCAACTACTGGGCTCCGCGAACGCGGAAACGACACCAGCAGGAGCACCGGCCGCAGCGGCCGACAGAACGCAGCGACCCGACGCAACATGCGAAGGGAAGAACGGGTGACCGTCCAGGGCCCCGTAAAGGAGCAACAACCGGACGGAATGTCACACAGGGGGGGGTACCGCCCAGTGCCCACCCGCGGCGCACGCCCCCCTTTGGGGGACGACCGGCGCTGCGCTGTGCATCGCCGCATCAGACGGCTCCGCTGGGCCGGTGTCCCCAGACGACGGGGGGTGTCGCACGACGACAAGGCCACCGCCGGAGGGCCCCCAAGGAGGACCCCACAAGACCCAACACCAGACGCTCGCATCCGACGATGCATTTCCCCGTAGGAACCTTTCAACAACTCGGCACCACTGGTCGGGGGGGGGGGGGGGGGGGCACTGCTGGCCGCCGCTGACGCCCAAACGGCACATCCTCCCAGACGCAACATGCGAAGGGAAGAACGGGTGACTGTCCAGGGCCCCGTAAAGGAGCAACAACCAGATGGAATGTCACACAGGGGGGCATCCTCCCCCCGCCCCCGCCCCCGGACCAGGTTGCCAAGCGGTTGGGAGCAGTTACTGTCAGTCCCAAATGCCATTGAAGCTGGCAGTCGCCGCCAGGGGGACAGTGGCTGGGCATCGGCTGGGGAACCTGGAGGGGGGGGGGGGGTTAACCCCCCCCCAATGCATCCCTGCGGAGTACTTGCGCCGCGCGCTACTGTTGCACCCGCGACGTTCCTGACTTTTACCCCCTGCCAAAGTGGCCACCAGGGACCCGCCCCCTTCGGCGCCTCTGAATTCCCAGCACCACTGGGGGGGGGGGGGGGAGCAAACCCCCCACCCTAGACCACCGACCCCCCACCCGGACCCCCCCCAAAAGGAGCCCCGAGGACCCCCTGTTGCCGTTCCAGCGCTCGTCCGTTGCCCGTCCCACGTTCGTAGAGCAGGACTCGGACGACCCCATGCGGCAGCTGCTGCCCCTGCCCCTGCTCGTGTACTACGCGGCCCAAGTCCTGCTCTTCGCCGTCGTCAGCGCCCTCGCGCTCACCCCCGGGGCCGTCGCGTACCCCGGCCTCGCCCACGGCCTCGCGGTCCTGTCCTGCGCGCTCGGCGCGCCCCCCATCGTGGCCGCGGCGGCGACGGCGCTGCGCCGGCGGACGATGGACATCAACTGCCTGATGCTGCTGGCCGGGGGGAGTGCCCTGGCGCTGGGGCAGTACTTCGACGGGGCGCTCGTGGTCGTCCTGTTCGGCCTGGCGGGCCTGGCCGAGAAGTACTGCCTCGCGAAGGTCCGCAGCGCGCTCAGGTCCGTCGGAGCGTGCCTGCGTGCGTGCCTTTTTTTTTAGGAATTTTAGGCAAAGGGCCTAAGCAGGTCGAGGGAGGGCAAGGGGAGGTAAGGGGAGCCTGTGCCCCCCCTCCCCCCCTCCCCCAAACACCCCGATTCGCCCCACCTGGACCCCCCCTTCCCCCCCCCAAGCCCCTCCCATACCCCCCCGAAGGGGCCTCCGGCCATCAAATAGTTGGGGGGACCGGGCAGGGATGAAGTAGAAGGGAAGGGACCTCAGAGGCGGCCCCAGAAGCGGTTGGGCAGGCGGTTGGGCAGGCGGTTGGAGGAGGTTGGCAAAGCGGTTGGGCAGGCGGTTGGAGGAGGTTGCCAAAGCGGTTGGGCAGGCGGTTGGAGGAGGTTGCCAAAGCGGTTGGGCAGGCGGTTGGAGGAGGTTGCCAAAGCGGTTGGGCAGGCGGTTGGTGGAGGTTGCCAAAGCGGTTGGGCAGGCGGTTGGAGGAGGTTGCCAAAGCGGTTGGGCAGGCGGTTGGAGGAGGTTGCCAAAGCGGTTGGGCAGGCGGTTGGAGGGGGTTGCCAAAGCGGTTGGGGGCGGTTGCTGTCGGTTACAAATGCCATTGAAGCCGGCACTTGCCGTCGGGGGGACAGCGGCTGGGCATAGGCTGGGCGCCCTGGAGGGGGGGGGGGGGGTACCTCCCCCCCTTCCAATGCATCGCTGGCACCGGGTCCCATAGCCCTTGGGTTGTCGTGCGACCACTTTCGGCCCCACGTCAGGCGGCCTTGGGTTGCGCCGGGGGGACTGGCGTTTCGTGGCCGCGACCCCGGCCCATAACCCAATCCACAGCGGCGGTGGCGGCGGTGTCAAGGCATGTCATGAACGCCGTGTGCCTCAGTCACCCCCTCCACGTCCCTCAACCTGCGCGCCCGTGGCCATCACACTCGTGTCCTCGGCGCGCACCACTGACACCAGTTGCCCTCCCTTTCCCGCTCGCTGTCGTGCGCCGAGACCCCAGGCCAGGAAGCGCTGGTGCCGCGACCCCTTCCCGGGGCTGCGTCGAAGTCCATTGTGCCTGCTCCCCGCTTTGCCCCCCCGGACACTGGGCGCTCGAAGCAAGTTCGTTCGCGAGGATGTCGGCAGGACGCAGGGCCTGGGCAGGTGCCCCCCCCCCCCCCCGCCCCCTGTCATCGGCCCGTTTGGGACTGCCTGAGCCGTGCGGCCTTGGGCAGAGAGCGAGCGGGGGGGGGGGGGGGCTACGTGCGCTGCGCGACAGGGGCATTGCACTTGCTGCGGTGTTGTGCTGCTCTGGCCCGGCCGGGACCGCGGGCAACTGCTCCTGAGGGGGCGGGACCTGGCAGATGACACCATGACACCCCCTGTCAGGGCTTTGCTTGAAGAGGAGGGGGGCAATCGGGTGAATTCTAGAGCGGGTGCAGAGCGGTCACAGGGGATGTGAAAACGGTTGGGGGGCGGTTACTGGCGGTTGGGAATGCGGTTGGGGCTGGTGTTGAGGTATGGGAATGCCTTTGGGGTCGAGTCAGGGCCGGAGTGTTGGGGGGGGAGGGGGGGGTCCCCCCAACGTTGAAGCGATTCCCTGCCCCTGTAATCCCCCCCCCCCTTGGGGGGGACTGTCACTTGCCCCAAAAAGCATAGGCAACACCAGGCGCCAACGGCGCCGAAGAAAAATTTTCTTTAGGTCACACTGGAACTGGGGTTGGGGGGGGGACCGTCACTTGGTGAACCCCCCCCCCCCCCCTCATGGGGGGGACCGGCCTGACGTTAGGAGGGGGGGATTACAAGGGGGGGGGGGTATGTGCTTGAGGGGAAGGGGGCACTGAAGGGAGGTATCAGGAGTGGTCGCAAAAGCGGCCGCCGGCCGTTGGCCTTGGGACGCAGTGTCTGGCGGGTGCAGACCGCTTTGAGGGCCAGGGGGGCGCCCAGAAGTGGTGGTAGGGCTGACGTTTACCCCAAAGAAGGGGCGCGCGGGGGGGGGGGGCTTCCCCAACCTTCAAGCGCACGCCATGTGCCGCGTATTGAACTCGTTGTTGTGAACACTACGGAGCGCCGCGTGGGGCAGGACAGGGCACTTTCTCAATGTGGTTTGTTGCTCATGTGACTCTTGTTGAGTTTGTTGTTGCAAACCAATAAACTAAGTTTCTCGAACCCCGCGGTGCCTGCAGCATGCAAAACAGCGTTATCCGTTGCTGAGTGTGGCGGACACCGTGCCCCCCGGGGTCAGAATCTGTGGCCCTGGTCATGCGAACTACATCCAGCTCAGCCCAGCAGGAGCAGTCATTTTGCCTTTTCTATCGCGTCCGACCCTCCGTTCTCTGATCGTTCGCACTGCAGGGGCGTCACCTCGCGCAGTGCAACCGTGGCGATCCTGGCGGAACGAGGCCGCCAAGGGGAAGTTGTCAAAGTTGAGGTGTGTTGGGGTTTGCCGACCTCGGGGGGTCCTTTGGGAGGTCCTTTCGTGTCTTTTTGAAGCCCCTCCGCCCCCCCAACACACGTACTTTGTGCGCCGTTGCGTGAACGGCTGGACGCCGTTGCATCACCGCCAACCGCCGTTGATGACCTGGCAACTGCCACCCGTGGATACCTCAAAATTTACCCATTTTTCCACCGGATACTTGGATACCAACTATTTTATTAACAGTCCTGTCGGGAAATTGGTGACCTTGAGGAAACATGGGGGAAATGGGACCTGAAAGAATGCACAAGTTGCCTGACCGGGTCCCATTTTTCACCCATTTCCCCCCCGTTTCCCCCCCCAGTTCTACCCCATTTCCCCTCCATTTTCCTTTCTTGCTGGAACATTTTCGTACATTTTCCATGATGTGCCTGTCACAATTTCCCATTTTCCCCCACTTTCCCCCACTTTCCCCCATTTCCCCCCCATTCCCCCCGATTTCCCCCATTTCCCCCCCATTCCCCCCGATTTCCCCCATTTCCCCCCCCATTCCCCCCGATTTCCCCCATTTCCCCCCCCATTCCCCCCGATTTCCCCCATTTCCCCCATTTTTCCGTGGCCTGCTGGACACTCGGATACTCCGGATATGGATACTTCCCGGGCCTGTCCTCTGCTCCTGAAGACCCCCGTGGGGCAGACCCACGCCCCGTGTGACGTTTCACTGCAGGATGTGCCCCGTGGGACGCGGGTCAGTGTTCGCGCCGGGGACCAGGTGCCGCTGGACGGCATCGTGCTGTCTGGCACCGCGGCCCTCGACGAGAGCGCCTTGACGGGGGAGTGCCACCCCGTGCAGAAGCGCGAGGGCGACCGCGTCTGCGCCGGCGCCATCGCGCAGAACGGGTACATCGAGTTCCAGACCACCAGCACCGCGGAGGACTGCACGGTCGCCCGCATTCAGGTGCCCTGCCGCCTCCGCCCTGGCGTTGCGTAGGGGACGGGGGGGGGTGGGAGAGCGGGAGCGGGCGACACCGTGGGATGGTACCTCGTGTCGCGCGCTCTGGCAACTTAGCCAAATGCTCCCCCCACAGCCAGACATGGCCTCCCACTGGGGCGGACAGGGGAGAGTTCACGGGCACATAGATGCCATAGATGGGCCCTATGAGCTGCATCGGCTCCAGACCTGTCGACTGGGCCTTCATGCCCGTCCTAATGCACTAATGGATGAGTCCAGACCACCAGGACCGGACGGTCGCCCGCATTCAGGTGCCCTGCCGCCTCTGCCCTGGCGTTGTGTAGGGGACAGGGGGGGGTGGGAAGGGGGCGGGCAGTGTGCGTGGTAGCCCCCCCAGCCCCCCTGTTTCGGGGGATGTTGTCCCAGCCCCACAGTTCCACTTAACGATTCTCTGCCAGTGGGGCCCAGCGGGGGTCCCAGACATCCCCCCACCCCCCCTCTCATGTGTCAGGGCCGAATTTTACTGCGCGGTCTCGGCGCAAGTTTTGGTTGTGTGGTCTGCATATGCCATTGTCGTTTCATGACCATGGGAAATGCCATAGATCGCCTTCGCAGCGGTTGTGAGATCAAGACCAGGCAGGTCCACAGGGAAGGGAAACCGCCGTATGGAATCCCAAGTTTGTCCAACAAAAGTGTCTCCTGATGACTCTGGTTGGGGGCCCCTCCAGACTGTACTCACAATGGCTGGCAGGGGAGTGGGGGGGGGGGGGTGCGAGACGAAACTTGGCTGGCCCTGCACAATTTGGTATAATTTAGAATCAATCGGTAAAACTAACTTTTGTAATACAATTTGCAACAGATTTTTGTCATACCATGTTGAATTTCATGCAAGAAACAATTTTCATGTTTCATTTACTATTATCGATTTTTTTTGCACATCCGGGCTGCTAATCCTGCGCTCTGCCCTACGGCACGCAGTTTGGTTAATTGTCTTGGAATTGGAAAGGGGGACATATAGTGGTGCATACCACAGCTACTTACCCTCGCCCTGCTCACCTGCAATGCGATGGAAGTACTCAACCATTTTACCCAATTGGTCGCCCATTGTACCACGATATACCCCCAACACATGGTGATTCGTTGCATTTCACTCACTCTTCTCCATTCCCATAGTGGCCCAACGAGTATTTGGGCGGCAAAGAACCACTTTTGGGGTTTGGATCCTAATTTATAACTCATGTATATTCACGCCTCCACTGTCGCCTCCGTCCAGTCGCCAGCTTATTAATCAGGCACAAACAATTGGATGGCACCTAAAGGGCAAGCAACAACAGTAACCGCTGGCAGTTGAACAGTAACCGACAGCGGTGGAAGGGTAACCGACGGCGGTTGGAGGTCCACCTCTTCAACAAAAACGGGGGGCGGGGCTTGTCCTCGACCAAACGCCGGGGCGAACGCCTCCGCCTCCTCCCCCTCACACCCCCAGCGCGTCGCACGCTCGCGCAGGAGCTGGTCGAGGACGCCCAAACGCAGGTGTCGAGCCTGACGCAGATCGTGGACCGCTTCGCGCGGGCGTACTCGCCGGTGCTGCTGGGGGTGGCGGCCCTCCGCCTCCTCGTGCCCCCGCTCGCGATGCACCAGCCCTGGGCCCAGGCGCTGCACAACGCCCTGCTGGTCCTCGTGCTGGCGTGCCCGTGCGCGCTGGTCATGGCCGGCCCCATCGCCACCGTCTGCGCCATCGCCGCCGCCGCCAGGGCCCAGGTCGTGTGCCCTGGCCCGCCGTGCTACGGGGGGAAGATTGGGTCCGTGGGTTCGCCGCACTTGAGCGTTAGGAAACGCAAAAAAAAAAAAGCGATTGCCGCAACAGGACGAACGAAGCTTTGGGGTGAGAGCAGCGATGCATTCGAAGGGAAGAGACCTCGGCGGCCTCGGAAGCGGTTAGACAGGCGGTTGGAGGAGGTTGCCAAAGCGGTTGGGGGGCGGTTAGTGTCGGTTACAGATGCCATTGAAGCTGGCTGTTGCATTGGGAGACAGTGGCTGGGCATAGGCTGGGCGCCCTGGAGGGGGGGTACCCCCCCCCCCTTCCAATGCATCCCTGGGTGAGAGGCCACCCCGTCGGGGCGCGGCTCAGCTCCGTCCCTGGTCGTGCGGTCGACCCCAGTGCGGAGACCGTTGGGCCACGTGCCGTCGATGTGGGAGTCAAGGTGGCACAGGGTCTCCAGGGGCGTGGGCTGGGGGATGGGGAACCAAAGCAGCGCCGGAGCCGCGGAGGTTCCACCGCGGCCACGGCCCTTTGTGCCCTACGGGCCTCCGTGTCCGTCTGCACTGCTCCCCCGACCTGCCACGTGGCTGTCCGCAGCAACGCCAGAACACGGCGTGAGCAAGACATCAGGACCCAAGAGCCCTGGACTTCGCCCCAGCCAATTCAGGCCGGGCTGCACACGAGCGCGCGACTCAGCGGGTCCCCTGCCATCCGTGTTCCTGGGGTTCGGACCCACGACCGAGGGGTCGGCTTTCGGGCGGCGCGGCCGGGCCCCTGACCCGGCGCAGGCAGGCGGCAACAACATCGCGGCAGGACGTGCCGGGCGGATTCCTCTCTTTCCAAAACAAAAAAAGAATTTCCGAGCGAAGGGGAAGGCAATGAATGTTTGGCGAACTTCTTGTTTTCAACCCCCGGAGACTTGAAAATTTTTTTGTCCCTGAAACTGTCTAGTTGCGCACCAAATCCGCAATGAGGGCAACGAGAATATGTCCTTGTTTTTGTTTTTGTTGCGACTCTGTTTTGCGCAAACCTGTTTTTGCGGGGATGTTGTTCGGCACACACCCGTCACCTTCATGCCCCACATTTGCTCAGATGGAAAGGTACGAAAGCAAGACCGCATGGCGAACCTCATGCCCCACAACGAAATGGGGGAAAGGGGGGGGACCGGCGCGTGCCACAACGCAAAGAGGTCGCAACGCAATCGATTGCACACCCACAGACACCGTGGATGACAGGGCTGTCCTTAAGGGGGAAAAAAAGGGTTCGCAACGCCAACAGAAACGAACGCGGGGACGCAGGGACGCTCTCAGCTTCATGGGCAAGACGTAGGCAAGACACAAAACCACAGAAACAGTATTGAACAATGGTTGGCGGTCGGTTGGCGGTTGGCGGTTGGCGGTTGGCGGTTGGCGGTTGGCGGTTGGTGGTCCTTGGGGGCTGTCCTTAACGGCTGTCGCTAACAGAAAAATGGGTGTTTCAGACAGCCCTGGTGGATGACTAATGCATTTGTGGCTGTTCCCCCCCCGCAATTTCGTTCAAATTTGGCCTCTCCCCCTAAAGGGCAAGACCCCCGGGTACCATCGTCCCATGCCGACAGCCTTGCCCATGGTACAAGGTAACGTTCGTAGTTGCCGGGGCGTTGGCTTACATGATCCAATGGGATATGGTGGTGAGGGTGACATCCTGCTGCTCAAAGATGAGGGAGCTTGGTGTTCCATGGGCATCTCGGCGGCTTTGGGGCACCCTGGCGGTATCAGTGGGGGTTCTTAATTTTGGGGGTGGTTCCTGTTGAGTTTCTTGCCCATGACACCTCCAAGAGGCCAATAGGCGCCGCCAAAGGCAAGCAAACCAACGCCATGGCCTCGTGCCAACCCCCCCCCCCCTCCCCCTCCAGCCTCTGCCGGCCTGCTGTCTCCCTGGCGACCAGCTTCAATGGCATTTATAATCGACAATAACCGCACCCAACCGCTTTCGCAACCTCCTCCAACCGTCCGTCCCACCGCTTCCGGGGCCGCAGTCCAAGGTGGTTCTCATCTTTGGCACACTCCTTGCAAACCCCGAGGCGGTTCTTATTTTTGGGGTGGTTCTTATTTTGGGCCCGGTTCTGATTTTTTTACGGTTGTGGGTTCTGTGTCGGTGGCTGCGTGTGGAGCGAGGCGGTGGTCTGGTGGTTGCGGGTTGGACGGCAGAGGCTGGGGTCGAGGGGAGGTCTCTTGGGCGTGGGGGGGTGGGGCCCGGAACCGGACGCACGGCCCGGCCACGCCACCGGGCGTACGGTCGCACGTGCCCCGCCCTCTGCGTCCGCAGGTGCTGATCAAGGCCGGGGGCGTGGCCCTGGACCGGCTCGCCGCGATGCGCGTGCTCGGGCTGGACAAGACGGGCACGCTGACGGAGGGGCACTTCCGCGTGACGAACGTCTGCGTCCTGGAGCAGGAGCAAATCCTGCAGCAGCGCGGCCCGGCGGTGTGCGTCCCTCGGCCGCCCGAGCGCTTTGCCGTGCAGGGTGCGGGTGCAGGCGGTGGCCTTTGCCGTGCTGGGCGCTCTCTGTGCGGAAGGTGGGGGGATGTACAGGCGGGCGGGTCCGCAAGGGAGTCCGCGGCATGACCGCGATGAAGGAATTTCATGCACCGGAGGTTGTTTTTCAGTGGTCCGATTTTTTTTTTAATACAATTACACGCCCTTACCGAACAAAAAAAAAGGCACGCGAACTTACCGCAGAAAACGCAACGCAACGAAACGAAACGAAACGCAACGAAACAAACCGAAACGCAACGCAACGCAACGCAACGAAACGAAACGAAACGAAACGAAACGAAACGCAACGAAACAAACCGAAACGCAACGCAACGCAACGCAACGAAACGAAACGAAACGAAACGAAACAAACCGAAACGCAACGCAGCGCAACGCAACGCAACGAAACAAACCGAAACGAAACGAAACGCAACGAAACAAACCCAAACGCAACGCAACGCAACGCAACGCAACGAAACGAAACGAAACGAAACGAAACGAAACGCAACGAAACAAACCGAAACGCAACGCAACGCAACGCAACGCAACGAAACGAAACGAAACGAAACGAAACGCAACGAAACAAACCGAAACGCAACGCAACGCAACGCAACGCAACGCAACGAAACGAAACGCAACGAAACGAAACGAAACGCAACGAAACAAACCGAAACGCAACGCAACGCAACGCAACGCAACGCAACGCAACGAAACGAAACGAAACGAAACGAAACGCAACGAAACAAACCGAAACGCAACGCAACGCAACGCAACGCAACGCAACGCAACGAAACGAAACGAAACGCAACGCAACGCAACGCAACGCAACGCAACGAAACGCAACGCAACGCAACGAAACGAAACGAAACGAAACGCAACGCAACGCAACGCAACGCAACGAAACGAAACGAAACGAAACGAAACGCAACGAAACAAACCGAAACGCAACGCAACGCAACGCAACGAAACGAAACGAAACGGAACGAAACGAAACGCAACGAAACAAACCGAAACGCAACGCAACGCAACGCAACGAAACGAAACGAAACGAAACGAAACAAACCGAAACGCAACGGAACGCAACGCAACGCAACGCAACGAAACGAAACGAAACGAAACGAAACGCAACGAAACAAACCGAAACGCAACGCAACGCAACGCAACGCAACGCAACGAAACGAAACGAAACGAAACGCAACGCAACGAAACAAACCGAAACGCAACGCAACGCAACGCAACGCAACGCAACGAAACGCAACGCAACGAAACGAAACGAAACGAAACGCAACGAAACAAACCCAAACGCAACGCAACGCAACGCAACGCAACGCAACGAAACGAAACGAAACGAAACGCAACGAAACAAACCGAAACGCAACGCAACGCAACGCAACGAAACGAAACGAAACGAAACGAAACAAACCGAAACGCAACTCAACGCAACGCAACGCAACGCAACGAAACGAAACGAAACGAAACGCAACGAAACAAACCGAAACGCAACGCAACGCAACGCAACGCAACGCAACGCAACGAAACGAAACGAAACGAAACGAAACGAAACGAAACGCAACGAAACAAACCGAAACGCAACGCAACGCAACGCAACGCAACGAAACGAAACGAAACGAAACGAAACGAAACGAAACGCAACGAAACAAACCGAAACGCAACGCAACGCAACGCAACGAAACGAAACGAAACGAAACGAAACAAACCGAAACGCAACGCAACGAAACGAAAAGAAACGCAACGCAACGCAACGCAACGCAACGCAACGCAACGCAACGCAACGCAACGCAACGCAACGCAACGCAACGCAACGAAACGCAACGCAACGCAACGCAACGCAACGCAACGAAACGCAACGCAACGCAACGCAACGCAACGCAACGCAACGCAACGAAACGAAACGAAACGAAACGAAACGAAACGAAACGAACCGAAACGAAACGAAACGAAACGAAACGAAACGAAACGAAACGAAACGAAACGAAACGAAACGAAACGAAACGAAACGAAACGCAACGAAACAAACCGAAACGCAACGCAACGCAACGAAACGCAACGCAACGAAACGAAACGAAACGAAACGAAACGAAACGAAACGAAACGCAACGCAACGAAACGAAACGAAACGAAACGAAACGAAACGAAACGAAACGAAACGAAACAAACCGAAACGCAACGCAACGCAACGCAACGAAACGAAACGCAACGAAACGAAACGAAACGAAACGAAACGCAACGAAACAAACCCAAACGCAACGCAACGCAACGCAACGCAACGAAACGAAACGAAACGCAACGAAACAAACCGAAACGCAACGCAACGCAACGCAACGAAACGAAACGAAACGAAACGAAACAAACCGAAACGCAACGCAACGCAACGCAACGCAACGCAACGCAACGCAACGAAACGAAACGCAACGAAACAAACCGAAACGCAACGCAACGCAACGCAACGCAACGAAACGAAACGAAACGCAACGAAACGAAACGAAACGCAACGCAACGCAACGCAACGCAACGCAACGCAACGCAACGCAACGCAACGCAACGAAACGAAACGAAACGCAACGAAACAAACCGAAACGCAACGCAACGCAACGCAACGCAACGCAACGCAACGCAACGCAACGCAACGCAACGCAACGAAACGAAACGAAACGAAACGCAACGAAACAAACCGAAACGCAACGCAACGCAACGCAACGCAACGAAACGAAACGAAACGCAACGAAACAAACCGAAACGCAACGCAACGCAACGCAACGCAACGCAACGCAACGCAACGCAACGAAACGAAACGAAACGCAACGAAACAAACCGAAACGCAACGCAACACAACGAAACGAAAAGAAACGCAACGCAACGCAACGCAACGCAACGCAACGCAACGAAACGCAACGCAACGCAACGCAACGAAACGAAACGCAACGCAACGCAACGCAACGCAACGCAACGAAACGCAACGCAACGCAACGCAACGCAACGCAACGCAACGCAACGAAACGAAACGAAACGAAACGAAACGAAACGAACCGAAACGAAACGAAACGAAACGAAACGAAACGAAACGAAACGAAACGAAACGCAACGCAACACAACGAAACGAAAAGAAACGCAACGCAACGCAACGCAACGAAACGCAACGCAACGAAACGAAACGAAACGAAACGAAACGCAACGAAACAAACCGAAACGCAACGCAACGCAACGAAACGAAACGAAACGAAACGAAACGAAACGAAACGAAACGAAACGAAACGAAACGAAACGCAACGAAACAAACCGAAACGCAACGCAACGCAACGAAACGAAACGAAACGAAACGAAACGAAACGAAACGAAACGAAACGCAACGAAACAAACCGAAACGCAACGCAACGCAACGCAACGAAACGAAACGAAACGAAACGAAACGAAACGAAACGAAACGAAACGAAACGCAACGAAACAAACCGAAACGCAACGCAACGCAACGCAACGCAACGAAACGAAACGAAACGAAACGCAACGAAACAAACCGAAACGCAACGCAACGCAACGAAACGAAACGAAACGAAACGAAACGAAACGAAACGAAACGAAACGAAACGCAACGAAACAAACCGAAACGCAACGCAACGCAACGCAACGAAACGAAACGAAACGAAACGAAACGAAACGAAACGAAACGAAACGAAACGCAACGAAACAAACCGAAACGCAACGCAACGCAACGCAACGCAACGAAACGAAACGAAACGAAACGAAACGAAACGCAACGCAACGAAACAAACCGAAACGCAACGCAACGCAACGCAACGCAACGCAACGAAACGAAACGAAACGAAACGAAACAAACCGAAACGCAACGCAACGCAACGCAACGCAACGCAACGCAACGCAACGCAACGCAACGAAATCACGTGAAATCGAATGGAATGGAATGTGTTGCAATGAAATGGCCTGACCTGATATGACATGAAACGGACCGGAACGCAATGGAATGCTTTGCACCGAAACCGCACGACATGACATGAAATGGAGCGGAATGGCATGGAACGAACTGCAACGTCGGCAGCCTACATCATCGCTGGTGCAGGAGGGTGCTCCCCACCTCACACCCCTACGTCCCCACACGTCACGCCCCAAGGCCTGGGGCACACCCCAGGGATGCATTGCATGGCGGGGAGCCAACCCCCCCCCCCCCTCAAGGACGCCCAGCCTATGCCCATCCACTGTCCCCCTGGCGCCAACTGCCAGCTTCAACGGCATTTGTAACCGGCAGTAACCGCCCCCAACCGCTTTGGCAACCCCCTCCAACCGCCTGCCTACCCGCCCCTGGGGCCGCCTCTGAGGTCCCTCCCCTTTTAATGCATCCCTGGCGCACCCCCCGTCTGCCACCCAGCTGCACCCCCAAAACCCGCACCTCAGCAGCCCTCTTTGCCCCACAGGCCTCGGACCACAGCCCCGCCTCCAGCGCCACCCTCCGGGCGCGGCATAGCCACGGCGCGTGCGACTGCTCCGGCGTCAAGGAGCACCACGACTTCGTGATGCAGCACGCCGCGGCCCTCGAAACCACCTCGAGCCACCCCCTCGCGATGGCCCTCGTGGCCTACGCCGCGGGCTACCGCACCGACGGTTGCCTGACGGAGGCCGCCCTGGCGTTCGAGGGCGAGCACCAGTGGCCGCCGGCGGCGGACGTGGAAGTCCATGCCGGGCAGGGGCTGACGGGGACGGTGGACGGACGGCGGGTGGCGGTGGGCAACGAGGCGCTGATGCGAGCGCAAGGTCTGCGTGCGAGCCCCCCTCCCCCCACAACGCGTCCCGCTGGCCGAGCGGCGGAGGCATAAAGGACAGGGGGGATGTGATCAGGGATGCATTGGAAGGGGCGGGAGGTACCCCCCTCCACGGCGCCCAGTCAACGCCCAGCCACTGTCCCCCTGACGGCGGGTGCCAGCGGGTCAATGGCATTTGTAACCGACAGCAACCGCCCCCCCAACCGCTTTGGCAAGCCCCTCCAACCGCCTGTCTACCCGCCTCTGGGGCCGCCTCTGAGATCCCTTCCCTTCTGATGCATCCCCGGGTGTGATCATGTCGGGTATCCCGGCTGACTGTTTGTTCGTTGCCAGCGTTTCGGTTTTTTTCTCGCTAACGACAGCCGGAGGTTATTGGTGGCGGGATTCGGTTAACCGACGGCGGTTAATAACCGGAGGAGTTTGGCGCTCAACCGACGGCAGTTGATGGCCAACCGACAGCAGTTACTCGCCGGCTGGCGCCCTCCGGAGGTCCGCGCGTACCGGAGGCCGGAAGTTTGTCTTTGGGGGCGGCGGGGGCGGGGGCGTAAGGACAGCCCTGCCCTGGCCACGGTGCAGGCGCTGTTCTGGTTGCCCTCCCCTGGTTCCATTCCAGTCGTCGTGTGGTGCGTGTCGCCCCCTTCCTCCCGCAAACCGGACCATCGGATGGCCCCTCCCCCGCGCAGCCCTGTGCAGGGCCCCTTTTAACGCCTCAGCACCGCTGCGGGCGTGGGGGGGCGGATGGGCTGCCCCCCCCCCCTCCTGGACCCCCTCCCCAAGTGATTGGGCCAAATTTTTCTGCGGACCTTTCGCCAATCAAGAATGTTCTCTGGCGCCTTTGGCGCTATTTCGTTTAGACCAAAACTTTTCTTCGGCGCCTCTAAAAACCCAGCACCACTGCGGCGGCGGGTGGGCGGGGGCGTCAAACGACCCCCGCAACAACCAGCACGTCCCCCGGTACGCCAACCACTGGGCACTGCTGACGCACAAACGGCACCCGCCACATTCAGCACAGCCCCCGGGAACACCAACGACGGGGCTCCGCGAACGCGGAAACGACACCAGCAGGAGCCCCGGCCGCAGCGGCCGACAGAAAGCAGCGACCCGACGCAACATGCGAAGGGAAGACCGGGTGACTGTCCAGGGCCCCGTAAAGAAACTGCGACCTAACGGAATGTCACACAGGGGGGGGGGGGGGGCAAAATCCAACCACTTCCCTTTGCGGGGGGGAGGACGTGCCCTCAGGCAGGGGGTGCCGCCGTGGGCACCGTTTGCCCCCGCTTGTGCACGTGCTCCGGGGGGGAGGGGGGGGTTCTCCCCCTGTGCCCCCCCCCCCCCCTCCCACAACAGCGGCATACCCCCCCCCTGTACCCGAGGGCTTGTCACAGAGCCAACTCTTAGGGCGGCACGACCAATCAGTGCACGCCCTTTGCCACCCTCTATGCCCGCCCCACTGGACTGTGTACCGAGGGAGGGGGGGGGGGGGGGGGGGCAAGTGCACACTGTCGCAACGTGCACCACCGCCACCACAACATTCACAAAGGCCCACAAGGCGGTCCTGCAGTAGTCACACGGGCTAACACTGTCTGGGGAACACGTCTTCTCTTTGGGACGCCGCGTAACACAACATCACCCTTGCATTCTCGGGGGTCCCCAAACAAAAGGGGACGAAATCAGAATTGTATGCCTCACCCCTGCCTTCTTGGGGTCCAAAAGTGGGCCGAAGTGCTATGTCACCCCTACATTCTCGGGGGGCCCCAACCAAACAAAGGGGAACAAGATCGAAAGTGGTGGTCTCGCCCCTGCCTTCTTAGCTCATGGTCCTATAAGACGTCCCCCGAGGAAACACGTCGGGGTATTGCCGTGAATGCAGCGGTGCGAAGATTGGGCCCACAAAATGACGTGCTCGAGATTGGGGTCGGAAAAGCGGTTGGAGAGCAATGCGAACGCGCGACGGACTGCCTGACGGCGATGGGCCAAGGGCAACGGCATTGCGACCCGACGGTGGTTTGCCGTCGTCCGACGCCGCGCGGGGCCCTGGGGCGCAACGCAGTCCGATGGCGTCTCGTTTCGCTCCGGTCGGGCCCCAGAGTTTGCTTAACAACTCAGCATCTCCTGCGGGGGAAGGGGCGGGGGGGGGGGCTAACACCCCCCCCCCTCCCCCTCGGACCCGGATTTCATCGTGGGAAAAAATGAAACTTTACAGAAGGAAATATTGATTTTGCTGTTTTTGGTACACAAGCTTTTCGAGATTTTGGTTCCAGGTCCCCCCGCCCCCCCCGCCTCTTAAGGAGAACTCTGCCGGGCCCCTGCAAGCCATTGGGCGCCGCTGATCCGACTCCTTTCATCGCCAGGGATCCAGTTCCCCCCGAACTTCAGTGCATCGCGCGGCGTGGTCAAGCGCTGGGGGCAGGAGGCGCGGACGGTGGTGTTCGTGGCGTTGCAGGGGCGCCTGGAGCTGGTCCTGGCGCTCTCCGACAGCCTGAAGAGAGATGCCCCCGAAGCAGGTGTCCAGCCTCCGCATCCGCAGTATTGTTTTGTTGTGCACCCCGCCCCCCCAACGGTGTTGCATGGTGGCCACCCGCAACACTCTCTTGATGCCGTGCGGCGTGCATCAGACACGCCACAAGCGTCTGGCAGGGCAGCGGGTGCTCGGTAGCGATGGGCCCCGTATCAAAGGCCACTCAGTAATACCCGCCCCCCCGCACCACCAGAACTCAGTAGGAACGTGCCGCGTCCCGCGTGTGGCTCAGGCCCTGCCCCACCTGATCACGTCAGGGCTGGCAGACGCCAGTGGCACGTCTGGTGTGCGTGACGACAAGAGGCCGAAAAGCTGACATGCGGTGGGTTCTTGCTCTGTCAGTGCATGTTCCACACACCTTTTTGCATCGTTTACTCTTCCCACTCCTCTTTGAAGGTATGCGCCGTTGGGTTTTTTTGATCCCGTAGCTCTTGGGGGGTGGCGGTGTCAAACAGGGTATAGGTCTACCCCCGTGTGTGTTTTGAATGCACCGTAAAAAGTGAATTGCGAATGGCAATGGTGTCCTTGATGTTGCCTACTGCATGCAACGCATTGGGAAGGCATAAGAACCTTGTGAGACACCGTTTTTCACCGTTTTAAACCCCTTTTCACCGGTTTTCACCGCTTCTCGTTTTTCATCGCCCCGGCGGTGAGTCGGTGACCGCGCTGGCGGTGACCTTACAGGCCTGCCAACAAAGTTGCATTTCCCGCATCAGTGGTGGTAAGCACCCTCCAAAATTCCCGAACACGGGGATGGCTGAGTGTGAAGCATTGCCGGCGTTGGCATGAGAGCCGCCCCAAGGGCATGTGTGGAAACCAAGCTTTGTCCAGAGCGTTTCAACGTTGGTTGAATCAAGGAGGAGGCAATGGCCCCCAAATCCAAACTTTATCCAAAACATTCAAACAATGCAATCCATGGCCCAAACAAACTAGTGGAGCCTTTATGATCGTCACTATTCACAATAAATATGTGCCGCCGCGTCCAAGCCAAAGCACCACCGGTGGCCTGAGTGGTTTCATACTTCTTCATTTTTTGTAGACGAGACACAACGTGTGTCACCACTATAGTCCATGCCCATGGCGCACCGACTTCATTGTGATACAAGTTGTCAATAAGCCATGCCGTAATATCCTTGTCTTCACGTGGAAACTAGCATGAGTGGTAGAGACTTGTGGCAATTGCTTTGGATGCAAGAGGTGCGACCATCCCCCATGTTGCCCTCAAGTGCTCAACCCGAAGTAGCTGCAGTACTGCCCACCACCACGAAGATTTTCATGGGCACAAAGTTGCGTGGAGGATTGCGGGGTGTTGCATGCAGGGACCCTCACAAATTCACTGGGCACAAGGGGGGGCCCTCGCTTGATGTTCATTTATCGCCGTCAAAGGGCTACAATTGAAATGATAAGGGCTCTCCGGACTCACTTGGTTCTTAGGCCCCCTCCTCAGCACAGTGGAAGTAAGAAGGAAAGAGCGTCGGATAGGGACTTGTGTGGAATGTAATGGAGGGTGTGCCACCGAGGCTATGTGAGGATGCCGGTGGGTACTTCTAGGTGTATACGCGGCCGCCGTTTGAGGGGGGAATTCTCCACACATGGATGGGTGGGGTGCTTGCCCACCCACTGGGTTGGGAGTGGAGGAGGTGGGTTCAAAAAACTGTGACAGGTGACAACTCAACTAGCCTTCATGGAAGCTCCTACCCTTCCCCACAACACTGGGTCTATTTGTTGTCCTATTCAGCAGGGCGCCCGTTGAGGGGTGGCATTTTTTTCAACAACATAGATTGGGTGGTACAAGTTCATTTGAGACGCCACTTGCACTCTTGCACACTTGCACCCGCTGTATTTGTCGGAGCACGGCAGCAGCTCTTCACAACAATACACGCATGACACAGTCCCTCTACCTCACCACAACCGGCCCACAAACATATCATCGCACATTTTTGGCCAATGACTGTGATTACCACAACAGTGGTCGGACAGGGTCGTGCTCAAGACCACCTTCTTCTTACTCCTAGGACCTGGGGCCGGTTTTGTATCCAGCCTACCAGAAGTTGCCGCGGGTACGACAGGAAGCGAGGAACCGACGCGGGCAGATTCGGCTAGGGCCTATGGCAGGCACTAGCGCCCTGTAACAACAAACAACTGGGACCTTTCATTCATTGCCCCATGGAACCTTTGATGCTACACCCCCGGAGTGCGTACACCGGCAGACGTACTCACCCTTGGTGGTGAAACCCGTACACCTACAGCTAGGGGTGCATTAGAATTGAAAGAAACCCTAGAGGCGGCCTCACCGGCCATTAGATAGGTAGTTGGAGGAGGTTGCCAAAGCATTTGGGGGCGGTTGCTACCGCTTACAACGGCGGTTGAAGCTAGCACTTGCCGTTGGAGACATAGTGGCTGGGCATAGGCTGGCCCCGTGGAGTGGAAAGAGGGGGGGGTTACCACCCCCCGTGTCCAACACATCCCTGCCCGGAGCCCGAGATGCAGCGGAGAGCCCCCTCCAAATTGTCCTGCTACGACATCATACTGTACTGTCACCCGATAGTATGCACGAAGTCGCCCCCCCCTACCTCCCCCCCCCTACCTACCCCCCCCCTACCCCCCCCCCTACCTCCCCCCCCCTACCTCCCCCCCCTACCTTCGGCTCGCTTCGCTCGACAGACAACTCGCTTCGCTCGACGCGGGGGCTAGCCCCCGCACCCCCCTTAAATAACATGACTCCTGCGGTGGCTACAGACCGCCTTGTGTGTGCACCGCCTTCTGTGTGTACCGCCCTGCCTGTGGCCCCTTAAATAACAAGACTCCTGCGGTGGCTACAGACCGCCTTTTGTGTGTTCCGCCTTGTGTGTGCACCGCCTTCTGTGTGCACCGCCTTGCCTGTGGCCCCTTAAATAACATGACTCCTGCGGTGGCCACAGGCCGCCTTTTGTGTGTTCCGCCTTGTGTGTGCACCGCCTTCCCCCCCTACCCCCCCCCCCTACCTTCTCGACCCCCCCCTACCTCCCCCCCTACCCCCCCCTACCTTCTCGACCCCCCCCTACCCCTCCCTACCTCCCCCCCCTACCCCCCCTACCTCCCCCCCTACCTCCCCCCCTACCCCCCCCTACCTCCCCCCCTACCCCCCCCTACCTCCCCCCCTACCCCCCCCTACCTCCCCCCCCTACCCCCCCCTACCCCCCCCTACCCCCCCCAACCCCCCCAACCCCCCCCCCCCCCTACCCCCCCCCTACCTCCAAGGTAGGGGTGGGCGACTTCGTGCGATATATGGTCACCCGAAGTGTGGGGCTAGAGCGCGTGAGGGGCCTCATGCAGGTGTGGGTGTTTAGGAAGAAATTGTCCAGATTGCTTGGTGAGAGTGGGATGGTTGTCCCTCTACCCTGCTCGGGCTTTGGGGTTTCAAAAGGATAGTTGGTTATGTGGCTACCAATCCTTGCATTTTTGCGATGAGGTCATTGCCCATGGGGGAAGCTTGGAAGATACCACAGTCCCTGCCCCTCCGCCCGCCTCCCTCACCACAGTCCCTGCCCCTCCGCCCGCCTCCCTCACCACAGTCCCTGCCCCTCCGCCCGCCTCCCTCACCACAGTCCCTGCCCCTCCGCCCGCCTCCCTCACCACAGTCCCTGCCCCTCCGCCCGCCTCCCTCACCACAGTCCCTGCCCCTCCGCCCGCCTTCCACAGTCCGCGCTCTGAGGCAGTCCGGCGTTGAGGTTGCCCTCTTGACCGGCGACCAGCCGGCAGCCGCCCAGGCACTGGCCTCCGCGGCTGGCGTCACCGAGTGCAAGGCCGCCATGTCTCCATTTGACAAGCTGCTGTGGATTCAAGAGCGACAGGGGCACGGACAGGAGCTGGAGGTGGTGGGGATGGTTGGCGACGGCATCAACGACGGGCCCGCGCTGGCGCAGGCCCAAGTGGGGGTGGCCATGGGCTCCGGGGGGACGGCGCTGGCGTGCCAGGCCGCGGACGTGATCCTCATGTCCGACAAGCTCGCGCTTTTGCCCGTGTTGGTGGCCCTGGCGCGGTGCGCTTGCCTGCCCTCCTCCGCCGCAACCGCTGCCCAGACCCGAGAATGTGCGCCCAGGGCTCCTTTGAACAACTCGGCACCGCTCGGCCACAGGGAACACAGGCCGCAGCGGCCGTCAGAAAGCATTGACCCGACGCAGTGCGCAAAGGGGAGAACGGGGGACTGTCCAGGGCCCTGTAAAGAAACATCAACCCGACGGAATGTCACACAGAGGGGGGGGGGCGGGCACCCATCCCCCCATGAACCCCCCCCCCCCCCCGCCGAAAGATTGGGCTGAATCTTCTTCTGGCCCTTCGGCCCATCCAAAAGTTTCTTTGGCGCCAGTTCGTTGAGGCCAAACATTTCCTTCGGTGCCTCTGGCACCCCTAAAAATTCAGCACCACCTGGGGGGGGGGGACAGGGGGAGGAGCAACACAGACACACAGAACGCGGGAGCCACACCAGGAGGGACAAGGGCGAGCACAGCAGACAAGGAGGGGGGGCACAGCAAGGCGGGAGAGGCAGCCAGACCAGCGGCAACAGGGAACCAGAATGGAAGGGATGGGAGAGCGTGCGCATGGGAGGCAGCGACAACAAAGGGGATGGCCTGCCCAGCCCCGTGCCAGGGCAACCCCTGCTCAACCGGCATCAGGTGGGGGGTGTCTCCCGCAGCCCAGATGGGCTGTTTGCGCAACAGGAGCGGGAGCCCATCAGGGGCAGACCAGCCGTGAGGGGGAAAAGGGTATATGGTGGACGGCCGGGACAAGGCGTGGAGGAACAGGGCACCCGGGCCTCACGCGCACAGAAACACAGCGAGGCAGGCTATGGACGGCCTGTGGACAGAGGTGTGTGGACAGCAAACACAGTCAAACGACCCCGCCAACAACCAGCACATCCTCAATACTATTGGGGCGCCGCTGACGCGCAAACGGCACATCCCGCCACGTTCAGCACAGCCCCAACACACCAACTACTGGGCTCCGCGAACGCGGAAACGACACCAGCAAGAGCAGCGGCCGCAGCGGCCGACAGAACGCAGCGACCCGAGGCAACATGCGAAGGGAAGAACGGGTGACTGTCCAGGGCCCCGTAAAGAAACATCAACCAGACGGAATGTCACACAGGGGGCGGAGGGGGGGGGGGGGGCGGGCACACCACCCTCCACCCCCCCTGGACCCTCCCCCTTTTAAGAGATTGGGCCAAATTTTGCTCTGGGCCTTCCGCCAATCAAGAATTTTCTTTGGCGCCTTTGGCGCCAGTCACTTTAGGGGGGGGGGATCCCCCCCTAGACCGCCCCCCCCCCCAAAAGGAGCCCTGTGTGCACCTTGCCGTTGTAAATCTGATTGTTGATGTGATTGTGGATGTGATTGTGGATGTGATTGTGGATGTGACTGTGGGCCCGGGGAGTTTGCCACCGATTGCCCCGGTGGTGGCTCCGGGGGCCCTGGTGGAGGCGTGGGGCGCCTGCAGCGCCAGCAAAGTGACCCGCCCCACGTGCTGCATTGCGAAGCATAGGCCAGAAGCAGCGGTCGCAGCAGCACGCAGAGCACCCCATCGCCCGGCGGTGATACGAAGCTGTGCCTCCAATGCGCACTGAGGGGAGGCAGCGGCCGAATTACAGTTGAGGACACGTATCTGGCATGGCCAACTGTGCAGTATCCTCGAGGACATGCACATTTCTTTTTTTATTAGGGATTGCCTGAATTGCCCTCCAACCGCCGTCAATCACCCTCCAAACGCCGTTGATCAGCCTCCAACCGCCGTCGGTTACCCTCCAACCGCCGTCGGTTACCCTCCAACCGCCGTCGGTTACCCTCCAGCCGCCGTCGCTTCCCCTCCAGCCACCGTCGCTTCCCCTCCAGCCGCCGTCGCTTCCCCTCCAGCCGCCGTCGCTTCCCCTCCAGCCGCCGTCGCTTCCCCTCCAGCCGCCGTCGCTTCCCCTCCAGCCGCCGTCGCTTCCCCTCCAGCCGCCGTTGGTCAGTTGACAGTAAAAGGAAGATCCAGTTTTTTTTTGAACAATGACACGCCCCAGCAGCGAAAAAAAACTACCTGTGCTGAGAGTAAAAGAAATGATTTACACGCGCTGACAGCGGACAAACATCACACAACGTGACGACTTTTTTGTGCGTGGTTTACATTTTTCCCACAACGTCGCTTCGTCCCCTCGAGACGGTGAACTTATGAGGCAGGCAAGGTCCCCGGCCCCAGGGTTGACTTCGGCGTGGGTGACCCACGGGCGGAGTTACTACGCACCAGCCACTGAAATGCCACTGAAGCCGGCACTTGCCGTCGGGGGGACAGCGGCTGGGCATAGGCTGGGCGCCCTGGAGGGGGGGGGGGGGTACCTCCCCCCCTTCCAATGCATCGCTGGCACCGGGTCCCATAGCCCTTGGGTTGTCGTGCGACCACTTTCGGCCCCGCGTCAGGCGGCCTTGGGTTGCGCCGGGGGGACTGGCGTTTCGTGGCCGCGACCCCGGCCCATAACCCAATCCACAGGCGGCGGTGGCGGCGGTGGCAAGGCATGTCATGAACGCCGTGTGCCTCAGTCACCCCCTCCACGTCCCTCAACGTGCGCGCCCGTGGCCATCACACTCGTGTCCTCGGCGCGCACCACTGACACCAGCCTACCCCCCCCCCCCCCCCCAAAAGGTGTGCCCTGCCCCATGCATCTCACAACGCTCAGTCCAGCCCCCCGCCCCCCGCCCCCAGTTCGTTGCGCTTCGGCGGCAGCGTTTGGGAGTGACCGGGATGGAGGCCCTTGTGCCCCCCCCCCCCCCCCCCCCTCGCGGCGGCAAACATCATGAAACTACGCCCCAGGACCGACTGGGATACGTGCACCAGCAGAAGCAAGTGGCCAACACCACCAACACCAAGCACACCGACACCAACAAAGGAGCCCCCCTGGAGCCAGGAGCTTCCTCCTCAAGGGGACAGGGCGCGCCCCTCCCCTTCCCC